>BQNB010084091.1:0-28854 GCA_026074375.1 Tanacetum coccineum
TAACTTGGTAACTTTCTTAATTACTCTCGGGATTATATTATTTTATATTATATTTTACGTGTATAAAAACTTACCAATCAATGTGCTCTTTTACGAAAGAAATTTAAGGAAGATTTGTTTACATATTATGTGGAAAATGAATTTTTTGAAGACCTTCAAGATACTTCCGAATCATCCGATGACAATACCAACGTTGTTAATGCTCCTCAAGAGCCATTCGTTGGTAATCAGGACCCCGGTGAAAATTCCTCACTAAGTCCTCCACACATTGACCATTGTTGTCACGAGTGCGGTGATTCGTTAGATGGAATCTTTTGTCAACAATGTACTTGTAAGTCTTGTGGGGAAGGCGCTCATTATGGTTATAATTGTCCTCCGAAGGTTCCGATTATCTCTAATCCGGAACTACCTAACAATCAAACCGTTGATGAGCTCCCACCTCGTGTGCAACAACAATGTCTGTTTCGTACATGCCAAAAATGTGGTTGTAATGAATACAATGGAGTTTGTTTTTATTGTACTATTGGAAACGGAACACCAAGCAACTTTTCAACTCCATACTTTTCTAACGATTCTCCAAGTGTTGCAAACCATCCTCTACAATCCCAATACGTGCCATACTCTTGTGAGTTATGTGGGAACGATTCTCATTACGGTTACGATTGTCAGCCTCAAGTCCCGTTTGTCTACAATCAGGACCTGTGTTTCAATCAAAACTTTGATTATTTTCCACAAACTTCACCGAGTTTTCCACAACAATATCCTGTTGTGAAGATTGTGGGGGTCCTCACGAGATTTTTCAATGTCAACCGAAGAATTATTACGAACCTAATCCGTGTTATGATTCTAATTATTCCGGTTTTGACCAGATTGAACCCCCACAGTATCCCGTCATTCATCAACCAATTCGAGAAAAAACTTGTGCAGAATTGCTAGCAGAGGAACGGACGGCTAACATTAATACTCAATCCACGCAGTATTCCGTCGTTCATCAACCTCCTCATGAAACAAGTTTGGAATTTTTGCAAGATAAAAGAAACCTAATTAACTCTGTGCAAACTTTCTTAAGAAAGTTTAATCGATTTTCTTTTTATGAAACGCCAAAGGTATCACTAGCATGGGAGACAATTTCTAAAATTGAGCATGCTTTTGAAGACAAGCAATATCAACCGGAGGGTATTCTAGAGTTATTTCGTAAACTTCATGATGATGTGCAAAATATTCACGAGGAGTTCTCAGAGTACATAAATACTCCGAGTTGGAATTGTCCTACCATCTACTGTGATGATGATGATGAGGAGGAGGAGGATTATACTATTGCAACCACACTCGACTTACCAATTACGGACTCTCTCATAATGGAGGATGAGCATCTTGACACTATTCCGGCAACAGAATAGGACAAATTAATAAAGTCTAGAGTTGAGAACCTTGTCCCAATCCCAAGTGAGTCCGAGGGTATTTTCGACAATATGTGTGATGTGCCTTTTTGTGATAAAAATCATTTTGATGCCGAGTCTGATCTTATGGAGTCTTTGCTTAATCGAGATACTTCGATTATTTATTCTCCTAAGATTGACTCTCTTTTCGAGGAGTTCGCCGATGAACTCGCTCCTATCAAACCAATTCCTCTGGGAATTCATCCTGAAAAAGATATTCATCTTATTAAGCAATTGTTATATGATGATACTTCGAGTGATGACGATTCTGAGGTGAAGGATTTTCATCCGGAAGATGAAGAGATTGAGAACGATATTCTTTGTGAAAAATTATCGAAAATCAATCTTCTCATTGCTAAGATCGAAGCATTAAATACTAATCCAACTCCATCTCAATTTTGTGTCAAGTATCCTCCACATTTCTTAACTTTTTCTTGGAGGAGACTAACACCTTTGATAATTCTTTACCCGAATCTGAAACTTTCTGCTTTGATTTGGAAGAGAATAGTAGTGGCAGTACCACTCCTTGTTCTGATTATTCTCTTTCGGATTAGGAAGCTTTCTATTTTGATGACGATCATATTGAAGAGAAGAGTAGTGGCAGTACCACTACTCATTATGATATTTCTCTTTCTAAATATGATTCGTTTATCTTTGATCTTTCGAATGATCCGTTTCCTCCTGCCGATAGGAGTGACTTTTATCATGAGGAGTTCGTCGATGAACTTGCTCACATCATATCTCCACCGGAGCATGATTGTTTCTATTTTAAGAGTGAGCCCGATCCGGGAGATTTAACTTCTATTATTGACCCCGAGATTCGTGAGAATGTTTCTTCTACGACAAATGTGAATTTACCATTCGAGGATGTCCAATCCTCTATCTTCGCTTATGTTGTATGGATCTTTCTTCCTTTTCTCACGTATCCCGTTGCTCCTCCATATCTTCTCTCCTGCGGGAATGAAGATATCATTTTTGACCCTGACATCTCCATTTATCATTCTTTTATGCCGAGTGTATCTCATCGAAGTGGAACTTTCATGAAATTCAATGTTTATCCAAACCACTTGAATGAAAGTCCGATGGAGATTTTATCTTCCACTTGCTCCCCCATGGACCAATGAATTCAGGGTCGAGTCGAGCTTGTGACTCGGTTAACAAAAACAAGGCGCTTCGTGGGTGGCAACCCATGCTTATCGTAGTAGTAGTATTAATGAATAATTGTTTTTTATTTTGAGACGCTCGCCTTTTCCATTTTCCGTGTTTTGTGGTTTATTGTCCATGATTTCCCGGATTGTGATGACTCTCGTGCTCACAGTTTTTGTCCTTCGTTCACTCGAGCTTCACATCCTCAGCTTTATTTTGGGAATCCAATATCCAAATCTTATCGACTAACGTTTATCTTTAAGCATACTTAATAAACGGCTTTAGATATACGTAGAGACCCTTCTTAAAACATTGAGGACAATGTTTAGTTCAGTATAGGGGGATCTATCGATTTGATTTTGCCTACAGCCGTTGTTTTCACGTAATCCCGTTTTTACCACCAAAAATACCAAAAAAATGAAAAATTTTAAAAAATTCCAAAAATAAAATAAGTGTTTTGTCACAATTTTGACTTTGCTGTTGGGTAGAATAAGAATAAATTTTGACTCGATCGAGCGTGTTGAGCTCTAGCTTGTTCCTTAACTTTTAGACTAAGCGTTCATGAAATTTGCAAAGAACGAAAAATGATAGTGTTAATTATGAGTGGGATGCTAAACAAGGATTATTTGGAAATCTTAAAAGCTCATGTGTGTAATTTGTGGCTTTTTCTCCCATGAGCTCTTAACCGGACTAATAATACGTGCTATTTTTGAAAATTAAACTTAAATCAACAATTTTTGAGATGTATTCAATAATATTTTTTTAGTCTTAGTTCAAATTTATACTTAAATTTTCTAAAACGAAATTTTCTCTATATCATGGTATTATATGTAAAAAAAGAGTAATAATTATAAACTGTGGGCTGATAAAAGTTTGCTGTATCTTGCCGGCTTACAACCAATGTTGCAGCCTTCTAAAAGGTCGAAGATTTCCTTAAAAATAAATAATTGTATTAAGTATAGTAAACGTGAATTAATAAATATGGGGAAAATCTCTTTTTGTTAAATTTAAATATACTTTTGAACTTTAACTAATTCATTTTAAGTTTCTAAATAAGCTATGTGTAAACGGGAAACCTGAGAGTTTTTGAAACCTAAGGTCCGTGAGTCCCGATACTAGTCTCTGTGGGGTGTCAAAAGCCTGGTCACTTAGCCGCAAGGTTGGGATGTGCCGAGACGAAAGTCGCTACATGGGATGATCTCGCCTTCAAACTCATTATTCTCGGGTGGAACGTGAAGCATAGAAATTTTGCAAAACGTTGATCCATGGTTGAAATTCAAAATGGCACATTCACCTAAGATATAATAATTGTCGGGAGTGAAAAGTTCACAAGTTGCAAATATGAGTAGTGTTAGCATCTTAACTGATATTTAACGGTGATTTCGTTTTAAGCTTGGTTTGGAATAAGTGAAAAGTCGGGAACGATGAATTTATCCTTTTTGGGGCATTTTAGGATTAAAATGCATCTTGTTCTATGATCCCTAAAAGTTATAAAAATAACGAAAGTCAAACGTTCTAGTTAATTGCTTAATATGAAAAGTACAAAAAAATGAAAATGAGAAAAATGAAAAGAACAAAAATATGTGTAAGAATAAGAATATATTTAAAAATGGTAAAAACGGGGCTTTTCGAAGCTATTGATTCTTTATTTCCCCTTGACGAACACTTAGCTACTTTTCTAGGTTATTAGTCGAGGGGGATCGAGATTCTTGGTTTTCTAAGTGCTTACTTATAGCATTGCGTGAGGACACGCAATAGTTTAGTATGGGGGATTTTGGTATGTGTGTAATTACACATACCTTTTACCTAATAAAACGACCCTAAACGACCAAAAACGCACATAAAATGCCATAAATATGCTTGTTTTTGTGTTTGTACTGTGCAGGTACCGGATATTCACTAAAGGACAAAAACAAAGCCAAACCGGACAAAACCGAGCACGGATTTGAAAAGAGCGCGAAAAACCAAGGCCAAAGGTGCAAAAGGATTGAAAACGGAGCTAAAACGGACATTTCCGGATCGACTCGACAACGTTTGTGCATTTAATGAAGTCAAGACGAAAGTCAAAGTCAACCCCGGGATACGGCTTTGGAAAGGGCATCGAAAACCGAACCCGAAAACCTAAATTGTCAAAAGTGGGCCCACCCGTACCCACCTAGTGGGCCCGGATCAGCCCACTTTATATAAACAAAACCCCCATTTAGTCCAAAAAAGTCCAAACGGCCCAACTAGCCCAATCCTTTCAATAAACCTGCTGGCCCAAAAGAAATATATAAGGCCCAAACCACACACTTAACTGTGTTAGCCTAAAACAGCCCATCCCACTTAACGACCATTAACACCAAGGACTGAAATTGTAAACACACTTAACACCCTTGAGGGCCAAAACTGCCAAGTCTCAAAAGTTTTTTCACCACAAAGGATTTCAAGTGTAACACACTTATATGGGTTCAGGGACCATTTTTGCCACTTTCCCAAACACTTCCCCTGCTCACCCTATAAAACTTGTTTCCCGCCATGGTGTACTATATATCTCTCCCCCACCACGTGAACCCTGCAACACCAAGACAAAATTCACACCACTCCAAAACCCTAACCCCACCACATACAACCAAACTCTACTTTGGCAATCTTATGACTTCTAATTGGACAAAGGAATGAGACAAGAAATCAAGGGTGAGGATCATTTGGTTTGGGCTCCAAGGCAAATGGAAGGCTGAGATTGGGTCTTTGAGCTCTCTCACTCAACAAACACAACAAACACAAAGCTAAGAAGACTCAGGGCTTATATAAAGAATGAAGACAGAGATGAAGAGATAACGAGGATCTAGGAGTAGTATAGAGTAGTGTAATTTTTTTCCAGTTTATGTTATTGTCTTTTAAATTCCTTGTAAACCTTTAACGTCTTAATGAAAATTTTAGTTTCTTAAGTTTTTCTTGCAAATCTGTCATTTAGCTTGTGACTGCTTATTTTCCTTTTTAGCTTATTCGTACTTGTTTTCCTGTCCAACTTGCTTACTTATGTATTTTTAACCTACCCTATATCTGGTTGTCTCAAAATTGGTGTTAAAACAGCTTATTGTAGTTATAAAATGTTAAAAAGGTTTTTAAAGGGGTGTTTGGGATAAAGGTTAAAAAGGGTCAAAATGAGGTGCATTTTATCTTTGGGTCTCAGCTAAACTTTTATAAGCTCTAAATTAGTCTTAAGGATAGCTGTCATAAGATTAGAATAGGATTTGTTTAGTTTTGAAGTTGCTTTATTATGTTCTTAAGTCTGTTAGTATATTAGGTTTTCTAAACTGCTTATTTTTCCATTATAGTTTACTTAAGTGTAGTTTTTAGTCTCAAAACTAGTTTATTAATGCATCAATAAGCACCTGGTTTTGGTTTATAATTTTTAGCTAATCCTTTTAAGTAAAAGACCATAAATCAGTTAAAGATAGCTTAAGGTTTAGATGGCCAATAGTACAGATCAATGGAGGGTAGCATTTGGCTTAATTTTTATTGATTTCAACTGAATTTAGCTCATAATAATCTGTTCTAAATTAGTTTTAAGTTTAGAGTTTGACATTTGTGCTTTTGAGTCTCAAAACTTTTGCTGCATACTATCATTTTGATGTAAAAAAGCCAAAAGCATGAATGCCAAACTGTCAATTTCATCCCATGTTTCTAGCATATTTTCTAAACCATTTTGTTTAATTTTTGCTTATTTGAGTTATTAGTATAAGTCTTAATCTATTTTCTTTTGGTTTTTAGCTTTTGCCTAATGCTTAATAAGCCTAAAGGTAGCTTAGAATTTAATCATGGTAATTTAAATGCTATATGTTGTTATCTGTCTTAATGCTTTCAAGCTGCTATCCAACACTTTTACTTAGCCTTTGTATAGCTTGTTTGATTTTCAAAGTCATATATGATTGCTGTTTTGGATAGACTGTTGAATATGCTTTTTAGGAATATAGCTCTTATTACCCTAAGGATCTATTCAAGAGCTTAAAAATAAGCTTGAAAATGACCCCCTAGGCTGTTTTTAGCAATTTTTACCCCTATTTGCTTATTTGCTTATTTTAGAATTCTAGCTTTTAGTTTTGGTTAATATGTGCTTATTAGATGTAGTTTAGACCCCCTAGCTTATTCAGCTTTGCCCCTAGCTTATTCTAGCTTTTTGAGCCTAATGCACTTTTAGCTTAAAATTTTATAGTGTAAAAAGCCAATCTGTCTTATTTCTTCATTGCCTGTTTTCATTGCTTAATTTGTGTTCCTACATGCTTATTATAGGTTGTTTGTTATCTGTTTTTGCTTAGCTTGCCTTTGCCTTTAGCTTAAATGTCCTAGAATAAGCCCTTAGTTAAGCCTCTTTGTCCTTAGTGTATATCAAGCAATCTGTCATCTTTTCAGCTCAATTGTGGCTTATTTATAAGTTTTTAGATAAAATGGTTTTATTAAAAATGCTTATTTCCATGTACTCTTCAAGTTTTTAAAATAAAAAAAAATAAAAAATGTTTTTAAAAAAGGGAAGCCATGGGGGGTCGAACCCATGACCTCCCCTTTCACAACAAACGTCCCACACAACACACTCATTAACAAGTAGCGCCAATAGGGCCATCTGGTTTAATGTTGCACAATTAATTTTTTAAGGGCGTTTTGGCCCAATAAGCTTATTCGAGCCTTTTAGCTTATTTCTTAGCTTTTTCGTTAAGCACTTTTCCAGTTTTTAATTTTCATAGGATCTTTGTAGTATTTAGCACTTTTCTTGAAATTTTCATATTTTTCTAAAATAGTTTTATATTTTTAATAATATTTTTAGTTTAATTTCGTAATTAATTTATAATAAAAAAATAAAAGTAAAAAAAAAATATAATTCTTTTTTTTTAAATTTTATTTTATCATTTAGGACCTAGGAAAAATAAATTTACTTACGTAGGGTTATTTTTGCAAAATTTGGTTTTTAAAGAACGGGATTCGATCCCGTTTACGTTTTTTTCGCGTTTTTAAGCTTAATTTACTTCCGTTTTTGGTCTAGTTTTCTTTGTTCTTACTTTTTTGTCAGTTAGGATTAATTAAAAGTTAGAAAATCATTTTAGGATTTAAATTTAATTAATTAGGATTTTAAGTCGCGTTCGTTTTTAATTCCCGTTAATGTTTTTAGCCAGTTTCTTTAATTGCCTTCATTTTTATGCTTCCTTAGACTTAGGTTTTCCTTTTATGCCTTATTTATGCTTCTCGTAGATTTTAAGTTATTTAATTGCCTTTTTATGCTTTCCCGTAGTTTTAGGTTTAATTTCCCATGCCTTTTTATGATTTTCCTGTATTTTTAAGTATATCTTAGTTTAAATTTTTGTAATTTCCCGTAGGATTTAGAAAACCAAATCAAATCCTTTGTTATTCAAGCATCCAAAAGTCAAACCAATAACATAACCGTCAATTTCACGCCTCGTCGGGGAAAAACGACCCGGGTCCGGTTTTAAACTTTGTGGACAATGAAGTGAGAGACCGATACTTTCGGTTACTATACTACTACTATTTATATTATCCTATTTATTATATATTTATATATCTATTTATATATTTATATGTATTAAAAGGAAATTGTCACCTACCATTTTCCATTCAAACCGGACTTAAATGACTAAAAGTGTACCAAAAATCCATTGTATTTGTATGTTTTCATTTATATTGTGCAGGAAACGGATATCCGAGAAAAAGACGAAAAAACAAAGCCAAAAAGGACAAAACCGAGCACGGAATAGAAAAGCGTGAAAAGCCAAAGTCAACAAAAGTCAAAGTCAAAGTCAACCCCGTAAAGTCAAAGGTCAATACCAAAGCCAAAATTGAAGAAATGATAAATGGGCCCACCCGTACCCATCTAATGGGCCGGTTCAACCCATTTATACATTAAGAAGACCAAAGGCCCATTTCCCTTTATTAATCATACACGACCCAATCCAAATATATAAGCCCAAATCCATTTTTAACTAACGTTAGTCCCAATATCCCTTAAACCTAACCTCTGTTAATCCCACAAGGACGAATGGTGAAATTAAACATAACACTTTTGAGGACTAATGTTGCCAAGTCCTCAAAAGTTCATACCACCACAAGGGACTAACTTTGTAACACCAAAATACACCTTGGGGGACTAATGTTGTCAAACCCCCAAACCTGTTACCCCCACAAGGACTAAAACTGCAACAACAATATACAAAGTGGAGGACTACTTTTGCCATAACTCCAAACATTCACCCCTCTCATATCAAACAAACAGAGCAACCCTGTTTTCCCGCCACTACTGTTTGGCACTATTCATCATCCCTCTCTTCGTCCTTACCCTGCAACTACAATCCAAAAACATCACCACCACCCATACCCACCACACAAACAGACAAAGACATGTTGGCAATCCCTCTAATGTCCATTGGCTCAAGAGAAAGACAAGAAAATGGATGATTTTGATCAATCGGATTGGGCACCAAGTCAATTCAAGGGCCAAGATCAACTTTGGCAGTCGACTCACACAACAAACATAACAAGCACAAGTTTGAAGACCTTGACAGCCTATAAAAGAAAAGAAGACAGAGAAGAAAAAAACAGAAGATGTAACTTAGGAGTAGTATAATTTACTTTTAATGTTTTAAATTTATGTTTTATGTCATTTTTACATTCTGTCAATTTACTTTAAAAAAAAGCCTTGTAATCCTTTAAATTTTATGAAATTCCAGTTTTAATGTTTAATGATATTCTGTCTTACTTTAACGTTGTTGATTGTTAAAACTGTCTCCAAGCCAGTGTTATAAGTTATTTAAGCTCTTTTCATTAATCATTTAAAAAAAAGCTTTTAAGTGTTTTAGCAAAATCTCACAAAAATTCATCACTCCAAAGTACCTAAGCTTTTATGGATGATAAGCCAAACAAGGATGGGCTTATGGGGTGTTTACAGCTTATTTAATATGCTGAGCTTGTAGATTAAGCTTGAAAAAGCTATTTGATTCCCTGTTTAAGCAAGGGATAAGGTACATTCCCCTTTTTCACCTTTTAAGCTCATTTTCTTTGTTTTTATTCTTGCTTTATTCCTGCTTTTTATTGCTTATTACTGTTTTTTCTTGCTTATTTATGTTCTTTATGCTTAACTGTCTTTGTTTAATGCTTATTTGTCATATTGTTCATGCCTTTACTTTAAACTGTCCTATATTTGCTTTTAACTGCTTATTGATATTTTGCTTATTTTAGTGCTTATCTTTGTGTGCTTTTTGCTTATTTTTGCTCAACATTAGTTTGACATTATCTGTTTTTCAAAACCTTTTGCTTAAATCATCAAAATCAGCTTTAAAATTTGATTTAGAAATCTTAAAGAGGTGTTTGGCAAAAGGCTTAAAATGGGTCAAAATTATGGTTGTATTGGTTTGGGTCACTAAGCCACATTTAATAAGCTCATTTAAAGTTATTTCATCGGTTTTAAAAGGTTTTCATAGTTTAAAATACTCTTTTAAGGTCTTAAGTATTCAAAGTTTAAATCTGTGGTTTCTTAAGTTTCTTATTATGGCTTATTTGATTAGGTGCTCATAGATGCTGTTTTTACACTTGTTTATGTCCCTAATGCAGTCGTATAAGTTAAAATTAGAATGCTATTGCCACTTTAAGTTATGAGTTAACCTCTGCCATTGTTTACAAGTTATTTCAAAAAGTTCAAAATCAAGTTTTCTGCAGCAAATTTAGATAAGTTCAAACAGGATTTAGTTTTTTAAATCTCTTGCATTAGTTCTTTGTACCCCATAGTTCATCTGCTTCAACTTAAGTTGTAATTTAAACTCATTATAATTGCTTAAATTTAGCCTGCAAAAAGCCCAATTGTCTTTCAAAAAGACAACTAAAATCAACAGCTGCTGAGAACAATTGCCCTTTTTATGACCTTTTTTCCTAGCTTATTTGTTTTTCAAAATGGTTTTTCTTTTTTGATTCTTGTAGCTTATAAGATAAGCTTTAAATCTTTATAAGTCATATAGCCATAAGGATCCTATATCTAGCTTAAAAATAAGCCCAAAGGTACCCACTTAGGCTGTTTGGCTTAAGTTTTAGCTGTTTAGATTATTTGCTTATTTTAGATTATTTGCTTATTTTAGAGTATTTGCTTATTCTTTGTGCTTATTTTATGTTTGCTTTTGTTCATTAGGTTAGATAGACCTAGTTAGTGGCTTATTTTCTAAGTCTTAAGCACTTTTGAGCTTATGTGCTCATTTGGTTTAGAATTCAAGTAATATAATGCTACTTAGAGTCCTACTTAGTTTGTGTCTTATTTAGTTTAGGTTTTTCCTAGATATGCTTATTAGATGCTTAGGTTTACCTGTTTTAGCTTTTTTAGGTCTTAGTTTAGCTATTTGAGCTTATTGGATAAGCTCCACAATCCAACACTTAGTTTTCTCAAGTTTTAAGCAAATTTTAGTTTTTTGTATATTATAAGCTCATTTTCTGGGCTTATCTGAGCTTATTACAGCTTTTCAAAAATAATCTCATGTTTTAAAGTTGTTAGTTTTCAGCTTATTTATAACTTTGTTTTTAAAGTTTTTCAAAAAGAAAAAAAAGGATTAGGGAAGTCAGGGGTGAGCAAGGCTCGAACCCCTGACCTCTACCCACTCAACCTTTATAGCACCTCACACACGCACACACAAACCAACTGCCCTAGGGTCTTTTTCGATATTCCTTTGCACTATTTAATTTAAATACACATTTTAGTCAGTTTTGCTTATAAGCTGTTTTTAGCTTATTTAACACCTTATTTGATAAGCTGTTTTCACCACTTTATTTTTCTTAAATTCCTTACTTTTCAAGCTACTTTTCAAGATTTTTCCATATTTTTTATAAAATGTTTAGTATTTTTTATATTTAATTTTTGTTTAAATCGTTTTTAATTCATAAAAAATTATAAAAAAGTGAAAAAAAATCTAATTCTTTTTTAGAAAATTTTCTTTTATCAATTAGGACCTAGGAAAAATAAATTCGCACTCGTAGGGTTAAAATTTCTCAATTTGGTTTTTAAAGAGTGAGATTGTATCTCGTTCACGTTTTTCGTGTTTTTAAGCTTTAAACGCTTTCGTTTTTTGTTTAGTTTTCTTTGCTCTTACATTTGAGTCACTTAGGGCTTATTAAAAGTTAAAAAGTCATTTTAGGTTTAAATTTTGATAATTTAGGTTTTAAGTCGCGTTCGTTTTTAATTCCCGTTAGCGTTTTTAGCCCGTATCTTTAATTGCCTTTATTGTTTGTTTTCTTTTAGTTATTTTTTGCACTTTATTAGTAGAAATAGATTCTAAATCAAATCTTTGATCATTCAAGCATAAATTATCAAACCTAAACTCGACTTTCAAATTCGCGGCCTCGTTGGGACATAACGATCCGGGTCCGGTTTTAAACTTTGTGGATAACGAAGCGAGAAAATGATACTTCCGGATATATATATTTTTATTTGTGAATTTAAACTTATTTCTTTTTGGATTTTAAAAGTGATTTGTTTATTTTTGCCTATATTATATTATATATATAATATAAATTGCTTACAAGTCAATTTTTGGCGCCGCTGCCGGGGAGGCCGTGAGAAGATTATCGAGTTGAAGTTTGTTGTACCTTGAAGACCCTTCCTTGTGAAGATATTTTCTTTATAAAAATATAAAAATACAAAAATCTTTTTCATTTTCTTTTATTAGTATATAAAAACAAGAAAAATCAAAATAATAAAAACATTGTCCTAAATAAAGATAAATAATTCATTTTTAAGAGCTTACCGTGAAATCAAGTTGATTATTGGTTTAAATTATTCAATTCCGTTTTGGTCCGTTAATAAAATATGATGTTTAAAAACACGAAAAATCCAAAATAATATCTATTAACCTCTTGTCAATTTAATTCTTCTTCTTATCCCTCCATATTTTTAATTCTTATGGCGTCATTCGACTATTTTTTAAATCCCCTTTACACGATTAAAGAATGCTCGTCCTTGTTGGAGCAGTTGTACACTACAAACAATTGTTGTTTTTTTTCTAAAGGGGCCTCGTAGACAAGATCGTTCGTGATCCTAATAAAACACCCGACTCGTCTCAACGACCCCCCAGAATTGTGCAAAGTAGTTGGAACCCGGTTGATGGTCCGTATTGTCGAGGATGTGCTCTTTTACGAAAGAAATTTAAGGAAGATTTATTTACATATTGTGTTGAAAATGGAATTTTCCAAGACCTTCAAGATACTTCCGAGTCATCCAATGACAATACCAACGTTGTTAATGCTCCTCAAGAGCCATTCGTTGTCAAACATGACCCCGGTGAAAATTCCTCGCAAAGTCCTCCATATATTGACCACAATTGTTGTTACGAGTGTGGTGATTCGTTAGATGGAATCTTTTGTCAACGATGCACTTATAAGTCTTGTGGGAAAGGTGCTCATCATGGTTATAATTGTCCTCCGAAAGTTCTGATTATCTCTAATCCGGAACCATGCAACAATCAAACCATTGATGAGATCCCACAAACTTTTCCAAGTTTTGATCCGACATGCTATTTTGGAGATGGAAATTCATTCACTTATGATTCCACTCCTAATTTTGTCAATGACTCTCCTAACGTTTTTAACCCACCTCCACAACCCCAATATGTGCCATACTCTTGTGAGTTATGTGGGAATGATGCCCATCATGGTTACGATTGTCCACCTCAAGTCCTGTTTTTTCTACAATCAGGACCCGAGTTTCAATCAAAACTTTAATTATTTTCCACAAACTTCACCAAGTTTTCATACAAAATCCATGTTGTGAAGATTGTGGGGACCTCACGAGACATTTCAATGTCAAACCGATGAATATTACGAACCTAATCCGTGTTTATGAATCCTAATTATGTTTTGACCAATTTCAACCCCCACAATATACCGTCAATCATCCAATCTTCAATGCTCAAAATGAGCTTCTTAATTTTCAAAATGAGATTATGGAGCAAATGACATCCATATGTGATATGGTTGGTCAATATATGCAAAAGAAGGAAGAAGATAAGCGAATTGCGGAAGATCAAGCGGCTAAAGATCGATATTGGAAGATTTCCATTTGCTACGATGATGACGAGGAAAGGTCTATTCCCTTGAAAGATATTATTATTTCTGGACTTCCTTCGTGTGTTGCAATCACACCCGTCTTATTAACCGATGAGCCCGTTGACTCTTTCATAATGAAGGATGAGCATCTCGACACTATTCCAGCAATGGAATCGAACGAAGTAATAAAGTCTAGTGTCGAGAACCTTGTCTAAATCCCAAGTGAGTCTGAGGGTATTCCCGACAAAATGTGTGATGTGCCTTTTCGTGATAATTCTCCGCCTTTTGACATTTTAAAAGATCAATTTGAGGGTGTCTCCAATTCTAATGATGATTCTACTTTGATTGATGACGATTCTTTCTCTATTGATGACATCGATTATGTTGAGGCATCACCTCCTGATTCTGAGCTCGTTCACATGGAAGATGGAGAGATTGAGGATGATATTCTTCGTGAAAAATTATCAAAAATCAATCTTCTCATTGCTAATATAGAAGCAATTAATTCTAATCCACCTCCATCTTCTAATTTTGTGACCAAGTCTTCCTCCAAATTTCCTAACTCTTTCTTGGAGGGCACTAACACCTTTGATAATTCTTTAACCGAATCTAAAACTTTCTGCTTTAATTTGGAAGAGAATAGTTGTGGCAGTACCACTACTCGTTCTGATTATTCTCTTCCAGATTATGAAGCTTTCTATTTTGATAACGATCATATTGAAGAGAAGAGTAGTGGCAGTACCACTACTTATTCTAATATTTCTCTTTCTAAATATGATTCGTTTATCTTTGATCTTTCGAATGATCCATTCCCTCCTGCCGATTGGAGTGACTTTTATCATGAGGAGTTCTCCGATGAACTTGCTCACATTCTATCTCATCGGATCTTAAACTGTTTCTATTTTAAGATGAGCCCAATCGGGAGATTTGATTGACCTTGGGTTCGTGAGAAACCTTTCTTCTACGACAAATGGAATTTACCATTGAGATGCCTAATGCCACTCTTCGCCTTATGTTGTATGGATTCTTTCTTGAATTTTCTTACGTATCCCATTACTCCACCATATCTTCTCTCTTGCGGGAATGAAGATACCATTTTTGACCCCGGCATCTCCGTTTATCATTCTTTTATGCCGGGTGTATCTCATCAGAGTGGAACTTTCATGAAATTCAATGTTTATCCAAACCACTTGGAATAAAGTCCGATGATGATTTTATATTCCACTTGTCCCCCATGGGACCAATTAATTTGGGGTCGAGTCGAGCTTGTGACTCGGTTAACAAAAACAAGACGATTCGTGGGAGGCAACCCATGCTTATCCTAGTAGTAGTAATGAATAAGTATTTTGTATTGTGAGGAGACTCGCCTCTTTCTTTCTCGTATGCTTGTGTTTTTGCTGTATGTCCAGGATTTCCTGGAGTTTGAAGCCTCTCGTGCTCGCGGTTTTGTCCTTCGTTCACTAGAGCTTCAAATCCTCAGCTTCATTTTGGGAATCCGATATCCTAATCTTATCGACTAACGTTAATATTTAAGCATACTTAATAAACGGCTTAGGATTTACGTGGAGACCCTTCTTAAAACATCGAGGACAATGTTTAGTTCTAGTATCGGGAGAGATCTATCGATTTGATTGTGCCTGCAGTCGTTTTTTTTACGTAATCCCGTTTTTACCACCAAAATACCAAAAAAAAAAAAATTTAAATATTTTCAAAAATAAAATAAGTGTTTTGTCATAATTTTGACTTTCCTGCTGGGTAGAATAAGAATAAATTTTGACCCGATCGAGCGTGTTGAGCTCTAGCTTGTTCCTTAACTTTTAGACTAAGCGTTCGCGGATCTTCGTGGAGAACGAAAAATGATAGAGTTAATTATGAGTTGGATGCTAAACAAGGATTATTTGGAAATCTTAAGAGCTCATGTGTGTAATTTGTGGCTTTTTCTCCCATAAGCTCCTAACCAGACTAATAATACGTGCTATTTTTGAAATTTAAACTTAAATCAACAATTTTTGAGATGTAGTCAATAATATTTTTTTTAGTCTTTAGTTCATATACTTAAATTTTCCAAAAAGAAGTCTTCTCTAGATCGTGAAATATAGTGTGAAATGAAAAAAAAATGAAAAATATAATGAAAAAAATGATGATGTGTAATAATTATAAATTGTGGGCTGATAAAAGTTTGCTGCATCTTGCCGGCTTACAACCGATGTTACAAAAAATGAAAAAAAATGAGTAATAATTATAAACTGTGGGCTGATAAAAGTTTGCTGCATCTTGCCGGCTCACAACCGATGTTGCAGCCTTCTAAAAGGTCGAGGATTTCCTTAAGAATGAATAATTGTATTAAGTGTAGTAAATGTGAATTAATAAATATAGGGAAAATCTCTTTTTCTTAAATTTAAATATGCTTTTGAACTAAGACTATTTTATTTTAAGTTTTTCTAAATAAGCTATGTATATACGGGAAACCTAAGAGTCTTTGAAACCGAAGGTTCGTGAGTCCCGATACTAGTCTCTGTGGGGTGTCAAAAGCCTGGTCACTTAGCCGCAAGGTTGGAATGTGCCGAGACGAAAGTCGCTACATGGGATGATCTCACATTCAAACTCATTATTCTCGGGTGGAACGTGAAGCATAGTATTTTGCAAAACGCACATTCACCTAATATATAATAATTGTCGGGAGTGAAAAGTTCACAAGTTGCAAATATGAGTAGTGTTAGCATCTTAACTCATATTTAGCGGTGATTTCGTTTTAAGCTTGGTTTGGAATAAGTGAAAAGTCAGGGACGATGAATTTATCCTTTTTTGGGGCATTTTAGGATTAAAATGCATCTTGTTCTATGATCCCTAAAAGTTATAAAAATAACGAAAGTCAAATATGTTCTAGTTAGTTGCAAACTATTGATTCTTTAATTCCCCTCGATGAACACTTAGCTACTTTTTGAGGTAATTAGTCGAGGGGGATTGAGATTCTTAGTTTTCTTAAGTGTTTACTTATAGCATTGTGTGAGGACATGACAATAGTTTAGTATGTGGGATTTTGGTATGTGCTTAATTACACATACTATTTTCCACAATAACCGGACTTAAATTACCAAAAACGTACCAAAAATACATTGTATTTGTATGTTTTCATTTATATTGTGCAGGAAACGGATATCCGACAAAAAGACGAAAAACAAAGCCAAAAACGACAAAACCAAGCACAGAATGGAAAAGCGTGGAAAAGCCAAAGTCAAAGTCAACCAAAAAGTCAACCAAGTCAAAGTCAAAGTCAACCCCGAAAAGTCAACAGTCAAAGACAAATCCGAAACAAAGAAATACTTAATGGGCCCACCCGTACCCATCTAATGGGTCAGGTCATCCCATTAAGTTATTATATGAAGTCCAAAACAAAGAAATGGCCCAAAATACTTTTATATACAAACCCGGTCACCAAAAACCTATGTATAAGTCCCAAACTGTTAGCCCTAAAACCCTTACAACATTAACCAGCGTTAGTCCCTGCAAGGAACTAACCTTGCAATAACAATTATATACCTCAAGGGCCATAACTGCACCTCCCTAAAATTTTATCACACAAAGGACGATGTTGCAAACATACCATACAAAATGGAGGGCCTAACTGTCACTTGGGCCCATAAACTTTACCCAGTCAAACAAAACAATCCAATTTCTCCCGCCAAACCCCTTGTTCACCCAATCACTCTCCTTACCTCTTTCACTGTTCACATACCAACAACAAAACTTCCACTCTCACTATCCCCACCATCACAAACAACAAATTGCCACAGTGGGCAATCCCTATGACATTTAATTGGACAAAACGAAATTTAAGGGCTGTGATGAAAGGGATTCGGCACCCAGAAAGATTAATGGATTGAGATTGATATTGTGGAAAAATCCTCACACAAGAAACACAAGCTATTGCTCTCCCCCTTAGTAACAAGCACACTTCAAGACTGAAGTATAGAGCTATTATATAAATAGGCTAGTGTAAAGCTTAATTTCTCTTGTCGAATTTTGTTTAAGCTAATTTTTAACCAAATTTGTACCTCTTTTTAATACTGTCATTTTTAATTACTTGTCTTTAATTTTTTTGTCATTTTAAATACTTGCATTGTATTTTTTAAGATTAATGAAATTTTAAGCTTACCTTTAATTATTGTCATTTACCTTAAATTGTCTTTTAAATACTGTTTATAAGCCTTTGTATAAGCTTTTGAGTCATTCAAAACTTATTTGAAGGCTTGTTTTACTTTTCTGTCTAAAAATAAAAAAAATCACAAAAGCAAAAATCTGTCAAGCAATCAATGGAGCATGGTAAATCTTGGATGGCCATGGTTTAGAGCTTCAAGGGAAGCACATAGGTTGGTTTTGGATTGATTTAGGTACTTAAATCATTCTCAGAAGCTTGGACCCTTGTGAGTTTTCATTTTTTAGCATTTTTACTGTAGCTTTGCTTATTTACTGTTTACCTGCTTATTTTCTGCTTATTTATGCTTATTTATGTTTGTTTTATGCTTATTGTCTTTATTTATTTGCTTATATGTCCTTTATTTGAGTTTTTACTTAAATCTGTCCATTTTAGCCTTTTAACTGCTTAATCTTTAATTGCTTATTTTAAGTGCTTATTTTTGTTTGTAGTCTGATTATTTGTGCTTAACTTAGTTTGGTTGTCATTTGTGTTCAAAACCTTGTGCTTAAATCAGTATAATCTAGCTTAAAATTTGATTTGAAAAACCTAAAGGAGTGTTGTATAAACCCAAAGTGGGCCAAAGTGGTTACAAATTCAATTTGGGCCACTTGGCCAACTTTAACCAGCTTTCTTAAGTTGTTTCTAATCAATTTTTCAAAGGTTTTAAGTTTTTAAGATTGTTTTCAAGTTTTTCAAAATATCTTTGTAACAGTGTTACAAAGATTTTGAAGTGCTTTATTAGGGTTAAGGATTTTTAAAACTAGCTTTTGTGTCTTGTTTTAATTCTCTTTTTAGTGCCATAATGCAATAGTTAAGTGTTCTTTTGGTTTACCTTTGTTTTATTCAAAATCTGTCAACCATTGTTCAAGTAGTTTGTCTTAAAAAGCCATTTTTCCTTTTTAAATTTAAGATAGTTAGAATCATTTTCAGAATCTAAATTTTTGAGCATAAGCTCATTTGTTGGTGAACCCCATCTGTTTTAACTTATTTTTCATTTAAAAGTTTATTTTCTAGCTTATTTTATAGGCTGCATAAGCCACCATTTTTCTTAAAAAAGCCACTCAGCAGCTACTGAGTGAAAAATACCATTTTGACAAGGCTTTTAAGTAGCTTATATAAGATTCAAACTCATTTTGCTCTGCTGTTTTAGAAAGCTTAAAGGTCAAGCTTTTTAGGGGTATACCCCATTAAGCCATAAGGATCCACTTAAGGGATTAAAAATAAGCCCAAAAGTGATCCCTTAGGCTGTTTGCCAGCTATTTTTGCCCCTTTTGCTTATTTGCTGTTTTTTTTTGCTTTTCTATTTATTTCTCTTGCTTATTTGTGTTTAAACTTGCTTATTAAGTGTAGTTCTTATCTGTTTTAGCTTATCCCTCATTTTCTTTACTTATTTAACCCTAGAATTGCTTAACATTTAGCATTTTAGGCTTAGTGAAAAAGTAGAAACAGCCAGCTTATTCACCCTATTTTCTGTGCTTAATTTTCCATTTTTTAGTAAAAAGTACTTTTCTTTCCGTTGGTTATTTTGTGTGTTTAAAAATTTGCAAAAAGAAAAAAAAGTTTTACTAAAAACATGGAGGCCCAAGGATTCGACCCCTAGACCTCCCTTTTAACACGCATACGTCTCACCTTAAACACACACTAACCATTGGTACCAGTAGGACCATCTGGTCATACTTGGTACCATTTTATTTTTATACACACTTTTCCTGTTATGCTTATCAGCCTTTAAGGGCTTATTTCTGGCTTATTTTTAAGCTGTTTCTCAAAACTTTTATTTTTCTTGCATCCAGCACTGTTTAAACTACTTTCCACCATTTTTTTAGATTTTTCCCATTAAGTTTACTATTTTTAATTAATTTTTCTTTTCAAAACAGTTTTTAATTAATAATAAATTATTAAAAAGTCAAAAAAAATATAATTCTTTTTTTCAAAATTTTCTTTTATCATTTAGCACCTAGGAAAATTAAATTTGCATTCGTAGGTTTAAAATTTCAAAATTTTGTTTTTAAAGAACGGGTTTCGACCCTGTTCTCATTTTTAGGTTTAAATCCCTCGTTTGCTTTCGTTTTTAGGTTTCCTTATTCGTTTTTGCATTTTAATTGTAGAATTAGAAATCCCAACCTAAAAATCTTTAACCATTCAAAAACGCGATCACAAACGTTCTCGATCTTCAATTCACACCTCGTTGGGAAACGACCCGGGAGATTTTGGATTTTCCTTTGGTCAAAAGCAATTTTTTAAGTCTTTTGGAATACGTATACTATAATTGAATTATAATTATTGATTATTATTATATATTTATATATTTATATTATATTTATATATAATAAGAAATCTTTGGTTACCAATATACTTGGAGCATCTCACTAGAGTCACATTTCGTTGTTTCATCATGATGAAGTTTTATTGCATAACTTTGACGTTTGATTGTAAACCTAAATTTCTTTATATTTTGTGAACTCTTGGAAACATGTCTTTGTAAAAACTTATTTCTTAAATCGAACGTGTATTTTCCAAACGACTCATATAAAGGTCGTTCGATATAACTTGTGACTTTGTGCTATGAACGTCATGCCCCGGTTACCTTCTGCTGTGATATTTTGGGGGTGTGACATATAGTCTCCATCATGTAAGCTGAACCTCCCGACTTAGGAATAGCAACAACTAACTTGTCCTTTAACCCACATGTAGCATCCAACTCAATCAAAGCACGAGCAAAGCTACCACGACCCCAAGATTCCATACACATAGAGCTCGTATACGAATCTAGCATAATAGGCTTTCCATGTTTAGTAGTGTCACACCCCGAAAATGGCAGAAACTTGGGAATGCAACATAATGATCAATCATAACACAAGATACAAAAATAGAGAAAACTACATTGCATAAACTCCAAGTGCTATGAAGACCATCAACCTTGAACAAACTCAAATGATGTCCCAAATCAATACTAAAATCCACAATCTCTTACACTTATTCAACTGCCCACACAGGGGACCATAATCCAAACTTAATCCAAAACATCCAAAAACCATATTCAAACAACAAGCAAGCAAGACTTCAAACGAAAATCCTTACGGGATACTTCTAAGTCTGCTATCACAATCACCAAACTACTCTTCTTTCACTTCACCTGAAAGAAGATCTTAAAACTTAATCCAAAACATCCAAAAACCAGATTCAAACAACAAGCAAGCAAGACTTCAAACGAAAATCCTCACGGGAAATAAACCCAAAAGGACAAACGAAATTTAAATTTAAAAACTTACAAGAAAATCTTCAATAATGTATATTTCGACACGAACCGGACAACCCAAACGTTGTTTAAATGAATACCCAAACACTCGTATCAACCCGGAATATCACGTTCTCGATCAAAGTTGAATTATTTAATGGTGCTTATGGGGTTTGGTGGTGGACAGAAAACACACACACACACACACCTATGTGTGTGTTTTTATTTTTTTGAAATGAAATGGATAATGATCAAATGTTTCTAGTGGAAAGCATATAAATGTACCACTCCTAGACAAGTTAGCTAAAATTAAGCCATTTTGTTCCCCTCTTTGACTTCTTGACCGGCCATGGATCCAAAGTGGTCTCGGGCCTTTCTTTTCGTGTCGTGATCACTTAAATACTCGTAAAACTTAACCGTAAAATTTACCCCAAAGTTAATTAGCATTTTTATTCACTTTAAAAATACTTTTCCATTAACTAAAGTATTTACACGACATATTTACACTTAAACCCATTTCAAAACTCATTTTGGAACATAGTGGACGTTCCAGAACGTGTTTTATCGACATTTCTCAACAATCCGAGTCTGAACCACAACACTCCGAATACAAATAACACAATAGCGATGACACACAAAGGGATTATTAATCACAATAAACCTCAAATCATCACATATCTCATAAAATCACCACCGTCAACATGGTACAAAATCTGAATAAACTGACAAAAGTCAAATAGTCAAAGGACTATTAATGAAATATTCAGAACACAAAAAGGGCAAAGGTTACATTCTACCCCCCTTAAAAGAATTTCATCCCCGAAATTCAACTACTAACATTACTAAACAAATGAGGGTACTTAAATTTCAATCGATCTTTCAACGTTCCCTAACGTGAATACAGGCCACGTTCGAATTCCACGAACCTTGACGATGCAATCTACTAACGCTTACACTTCTTAAACTCTCTTTCCAAAATTTCCACAGGCTCTTCCACAAAATTCGACTTAGCATCAACTTGAATCTCATCCAAAGGCACTTTCAGTATGGATCTGCCAAACACTTCTTAAGGTTCGACATGTGGAACGTGTCATGAACACCATTCAATTCCTCAGGCAAATCTAACCGGTAGGCCACAGGTCTTACTTTCTTAATAATCTCAAATGGTCCAACAAACCTAGGTGCTAACTTCCCTTTCTTCCCAAAGCGTACCATACCTTTCCAAGGCGACACTTGAGCAAGACATAGTCACACTACACGAAAACATCTAGAGGCTTCCATCTCCTTATCAGCATAACTTTTCTGACGATCAAGTGAAGACTAAGTTTATCCATAATCTGCGAGATCTTCCTTATAGTCTCTTGCACTAACTCTAGTCTTATCAATTGACCTTCTCCCACCTCAGCCTACATAATTGGCAAACGACACTTTCTACCATACAATGCCTCAAACAGAGCACATCTCACACTAGAATGATAACTATTGTAATACAATACTTAAACCACAGAATATGAAACACCTAACTTCACGCCGAACCAGACGCATGCTCTAAGCATGTCTTCCAAAGTCTGAATAGTACGCTCACTCTGACCATCAGTCTGAGGGTGATAAGCCGTACTCATGTCTAAACGAGTCCCTAATGCCTCTTGCATTGACTGCCAAAACCTTGAGGTGAAACGACTATCACCATATCCGATATAATCACGATCGACACAAATATAAAGACACATACAAAAAAAAGCCACTAATAACCCATTAGGTCTAGCAACTGAGTATCATCTCAAATACAATCTAGCCAACCTTTCCATCTTATAATCCTCACGCATAGGTAGAAAATGAGCAAACTTAGTCAATCGGTCCACAATGACCCAGATTGTGTCATGCCCACTACTAGTCCTAGGCAACTTAGTCACAAAATCCATAGCTATCCCTTCCCATTTCCATATGGGAATCTCAGGTTGCTAGAGCAAGCCAGATGGCCTTTGATGCTCAACCTTAACCTTCAAACAAGTCAAACACTTACTAACATACTCAGCTATATCCTTTTTCATTCTAGGCCACCAATACCTATCTCTCAAATCATAATACATCTTATCAGCACCTGGGTGTACAGAGTACTTCGACTTATGGGCTTCATCCATTATCAGGCGTTCTTACCTTCACCTTTAAAAGGTACCCAATTCGATTCCAGTAGTACAAAATTTCCGATCACTTTTCTGTTCAATTCATCACATCTAAACTTTATGCAAATCCTGCAAACTCCATCCAAGCCTCCTTCAGAAGCCCGCCAGTAACCTATCCCTTGATACTCGACTGAAGGTCATAATTCTAGTCTCTAACTCTCTTAGGCTTTAACTCTTTCTTCCTACTAGGGCATCAGCCACCACATTCGCCTTATACCAGGATGGTAGCAAATTTTCACAGTCAACCAATCACTAACAACTCCTATCCAACGACCGCAAACAGCATTATCTAATTCTTTCTGGACTGAAAAGATATGATGAAGACTCTTATGTCCGAATAGATTGACTCTCTTTGTCCCATACAAATAATGTCTCCAGATCTTAAGTGCAAACACGACTACACCCAACTCTAAATCATGGGAAGTGTTATCCCGAACGCATCACAATATACCACAAAGTCTTCCAGTTAATCGGGGAGAGCTAGAACAGGCGCATTACATAACTTATCCTTCAAGGTCTGAAATGTTAATTCCTGTTCCTCACCCTACTCGAAAGTCTTACTTTTCTGAGTCAATATAGTAAGAGACTTAGTTATCTTAGAAAAGTTCTCAAGGAACCTACGGTAATACCCAGCCAATCCTAAGAATAAACAAACCTCAGTCGGAGTTCTAGGGGCTTTCCAATTCTTAACAGCTTCAATCTTACTAGGGTCTACATGAATCCCATTACCATTTATCACATGCCCAAGAAACTGCACTTCTCTTAGTCAGAATTCACACTTAGAAAACTTAGCATATAGTTTCTCCTTTTTGAGCAGTTCCAAGACCAACCTTAAGTATTCTACATGCTCCTCTTGAGTCTTAGATTAGATTAAGATATCGTCTATAAACACTATCACAAACTTATCAAGATACGGCCTACAAACTCTATTCATTAAATCCATAAATATTGCTGGTGCATTAGTCAAACCAAAGGGCATTACAGTGAACTCGAAATGTCCATAACGAGTTCTAAACGCAGTCTTTGGAATGTCATCCTCATGCACTCTCAGCTGATGGTATCCAGACCTAAGATCTATCTTCGAAAAAAACTACGACCCTTGCAGTTGGTCAAATAGATCATCAATTCTAGGAAGTGGATAACGATTCTTAACAGTCAACTTGTTCAATTCTCTATAATCAATGCACATCCTAAAAGAACCATTGTTTTTCTTAACGAACAATACCGACGCTCCCCAAGGCAATGAACTTGGTCGAATGAAACCTTTGTCTTGGAGTTCCTCGAGTTGTCCCGACAACTCCTCCAATTCAGAAGGTGTCAAATGATAAGGAGACTTTGCTACCGGCGTTGCTCCAGGGATTAACTCAATTTGAAACTTAAATTTCCCAGTAGCGTAGATCCAATAGATCATCCATAATACCTTGAGAAATTATCTAACCACAACAATCTCATCTTAGTTTCCTTTAATACACCATTAAAAATCTCGCTTTCTCATCTGGTCTCTCTCCTAGATTCTCTAGCACCTTGCCATCCCGTGAAGTGGTATCCTCAACTACCTCCCCCCTCCCCCCCCCCCATCCAAAAAAAAATGGGCCCAATTTACTTCAGCTTTATAATTATAAACCAATCCATGACCTATAATCACATCAAAACTCCCATTCCAAAAGTATCAATCGATGTCAAAGATACGACCCTCGATTTCGAGTTTGCAACCCCTATAACCTTATCAATCCTACTAGCTGCCCGCTAGCTATCTTCAACTCTCATATTTTGAAACCTAAGTCGCTGGCACTTAGCCTATCAGAGTATGAAAGAGTGGAACAAAACTATAATCGGCACAGAGTCAAATAAGGGAAGTGGCAAAATGATTGTTCAAAGTAAATGTACCCTCACAAGACAACGTTCTGAAAAAACCTGCGAGCTTCCTCTGCTCCTAACATGAATGCCCTACCCTACCAGATCCCTTGGTTTTTTCTATGAACCCTGACCCTCTTTATTACTAGCAAAACTTGATTTGGACGATTTTCTCTCGGTCCTTGTGCTCTATTCCACCTAGGGCAAGCTGGCCTGACATGGTCGGTACTACACACTCATAACATGCCCTAACAGTTAGGTTTCTAGCATTGACAGGGTTCACATTCCTTGGCACACTTCTACAATCCCTTGCCCAAATGGACCCGGCGTATTGCCTTGTCGGTAGCATATGCGACAGGAGCCCACCGTATGCGTTGAATAGTTGCATATTACACTTGGGCCAGTACCCGTATCTCTCTTCTACAGGGTTTCCATATAGCAAAAGCATTCTACAATCCAGACCTCTTATTATCATCCCTTCCACTCCTATCTTTGCTAGGTTCCCCACAACTTCTCTTTTCTCACACTTTTCTTATTGACCCATTTCTCACAGCCTCATCGGTCATAAAAGTATTAGTGGGTCGGGCCGGTCCATACTATACGTCATCATGTCCCCCCAGTCTAGGAGACGTGGTCGTGGCCGGAACCGCGGGCACGTTAACTAGACTACAAATATCCGCATCATCATAAATACCAAGAACCGCCAAAGCATTGTGTGGGCTCATGAACCGAGAAACGGCGAAAACGGCTAAGTGATGGGACAAGTGGGCCCTAAACCGTTTCACCTTCCCCGCGATATCCAACCGTCCGAAAAGTAAGTGGAGGACACGTGGCAAACATCCAACGAGGCACGATTATCAAGGACAGAGTATATATATAGGACTAGCAGGGACTGTTCATGATCACACAGTCTTCAAAATCAAATTACCATTTCACACACACAGCCGCACATATTTCATTTTCCCACGGAATTTCAGCACACCAGGTTAGTACACCGCGCCCCTTTGTAAACTTATTTTTAAAATGGGTAGGGATACCGTACAACTCGAAACCGCCGTATCGACCATCACCCAGGAGTATCTGCTAGAGTTTACCTCTGAGTACGGTATATCGGAGGACCTACATCCGGAGTTGCCCGATCGAGGGGATAGGATCGTGGATTTTCCGGAAGGCAAGGTCGGCATGTACACCAAGTTTTTTGAGTTTGCTAACTTTCGCATCCCCATATCACAATTTCTGTTTGACATTCTTGGACACTATCAGATACATTTGTCACAATTGTCAGTAATAGGCGCGGCTAAAGTGAGTCACTTCGAAATCCAGTGTCGCGTCCTACGTGTAATCCCTTCTGTAAATTTATTCCGTGTATTTTACATACCGTCATTCAATTCGGGGTGGATGTCGTTTAGCAAACGACCAGGAAAGAACACTCCGCAATGTTACACGAAGCCCCTAGATTCGTTGAAGAATTGGAATAATAGATTTTTCTGGGTAGACGAGAGAGTCTTTCCTACTGCGGTGGCGTGGCGGACTAGCGCTCCAAAAGATAGCATGCCATTAGAGGGCACGTATTTCGTAGAGGACGTGGCAATATTAAACGCACGTCGTACCCCTGATAAGTGCTTAATTACACATATCTTTTACCTCTAAAAACAAGCTTAAATGACCAAAAACAGACAAAAACTGCCAAATATATGTTTGTTTTGCATTTGTATTGTGCAGGAAGTGGATATCAACAAAAAGACAGAAAACCAAGCCAAAATGACAAAACTGAGCATGGAATGGAAAAGACTGTGCAAAATCAAGGCCAAAGTCCAAAAATGCCAAAGTCAGAGTCAATACTGAAGAATCAGCAGTCAAACCGGAGCCGGAACTGAAGAATACTATTGAATGCAATCTTAACCCATCTGATGGGCCGGGAAAGCCCAATAGTATAACTATGAAGACTGTGAAGACCAAATGGGCCCTCAATCAATTACAACAGCCCATTTGTGTGCAATTGACAAAGACTGTGAAGACTTTGAAGGCCCAATCCTAGCCCAGTTACAGCCAATCTCAGCCATTGTACACACAAAACCCACTCCATAACCTTATTGGGCTTGAAAAAGCCCAATAACCAAACCTGTACCTTATTGGGCCTTAAAAAGCCCAATAACATAAGCCTAAACCTTATTGGGCCCAGACACACTCAATTGGGCCCAATACAAGCCCACAAACCCAATTGGGCCCAATACACAAAACCCAAGCCCAACAAAAGCCCACAATCCTTTTTATAAAACATAAGGACCAAAAATGTCAATTTTAAACTTGTTTTATTAAAGAAAAATGAAAAAATAAAGTAAAGGGTTAAAACTGCCAATTTGCCAAACCTTTACCCTTTTTAAAACACAAGGGCAGTTTTGCAATTTTCAAAACCTTCTTATTTTATTTTCTTTATAAACCACAGGGACCTGATTTGCCATTTTCCAAACCTTTTTAAATTCTTTTAGTTATAAAACGCAGGGGCTAAAGCTGCCACTTTCCAAACTAATTTATAACTTAAACTCGGGCCAAAGGAAATGAAAAGAGAGTGAGAGTTGAGGGACCATAATTGCCTCTTCCCCAAAGTTATCTTTTAAACCTGCTAACCATAAAACAGTACTCACCCCGTACCCGCCAAAACCTCAAACCCCCATTTCCCACGGTTTCACGCCCAAAACCACCTCCCAAGTACTACCACCAGCTCACCCTCACCTTTCCCCACAACCCAATGCCCCTATAACCCTTTCCCTGGCAAAATCACACAACACGAAGCCCCCATCCATGGCTGAGAATGATGCAAGGCAAACAAAGGGTTAGGATTGCTTTGGAGGTATTGCACACTCACAACAAACACAGCCCATGAGCCAAGAAGGCTGAGAGCTTCTATAAAAGAGCCAAGACCAAGCCGAAGTCAAACACACCATTTTTTTTATGTTTTTAGTTTAAATTTAATTCCAAGTCTTGCTTTTAAGAATTTAAGTGTAACTCAGTTGTTTTAAAGCTTTATGTTGTAATTTTTCTGTTTTTAATATAAAAAGTTAAGAGTTCTTGTTATTGCCATTGTCGAAATTTTAAATATAATTTAAGCTGTTTCATTCTGTTTAAATTGTGTAAACATGTGTTAAAAGTTATTAAAACTCACTTGTAATCACTTATCTCTGCCTTATTTTACCAAAAAAATCAGTTAAAAAGCTTTTTTATATAAATAAGGGGGTGTTTGGTTTAACCCCAAAATGGGTCAAATATGGTTTGTTATGGGTTGTAACCACTCAGCCAACTTTGGCTGAGTGTGTGGGCTTTATTAAGCCACTTTAATTACCACTTTTAGTTTAAAAATAAATTTTTAAGAGTTTTCTATATTCTGTCAATTTTCAATAAGCAAAAAGTGAGCTAAACCACTCAAGCTGCTTATGCAGCTTAAGCACACCATTTTTGTGCTTATTGTTGTTGTTTCTAGCCAATTTACTCAACTCCTTGTTCTGTCTCTTTAAGTTCACCAATATCACCATGTATGTATGTGTGTACATTTTTTGAAAGTAGCCAATTTTAAGCCCCATGTTCAGCAATTTTAAAAAGGCCTTAAGCTTTCATACTTTGAAAATAAGCTCAATTATGGCCCCTTTAATTCTGTTTGTGGTTTGTTTTGGCTAAAAAGCTCATAAGAGCTTATTTTAGGGCTTATTTTAGAAAACTTAGCTTATTTAGGACTCC
>BQNB010084092.1:0-28853 GCA_026074375.1 Tanacetum coccineum
GATATAAATCTAGATAGTTGTCTTTGACCCATCCAAGATTATAGAGCTTCATGCTGCTGCATTGTTGTTCTACCTTGTTATGCATATAGTAATAAACTAGCAAGTTGAAGTGGTGACTGCATAAAATGCGTACGGCTGAATGAAATATATTGCGGGGTATACCTCTAGACCCGGATAGGGCTGTCTTTTTACTATCTTATTTTTGACCCAGGGCTGGCTTGAAATGTTTGAAGGATGAACGTGCTGCAGATATTTGTTCGTAGAACCATTGAAGAACATGTAATGTTGGTAATCGCTCAATAGTACGAAGAATTCTCCACATGAACTAACTGTTTTGAGGTTGTATCACGATAAACTAACTGTTTTGAGGTTGTTCATTAATATAACACGTTTGTAAATGAAAATGATCGAGAGACTTAAGACTTATGACTAATTTTGTGTCTAAGTTTAACATGTGTGAATTTAGCTCAACAGATACGTTATTGGTACCCCTTAAAGTAATACCCCCAGGGACGGATCTATTGTTTAAATATGGGGGTAAGTGCCCCCCATGGCTCGTCGAAAAAGTCAAAAATTTAGTGTAATTTTGACCTTTTTTCGAAAGTGTCCCCACTCGAGATTCAAATTGCCCCCCACTCACGTACTAAAACCCAAATTCAACACTTTAAAATCTTATAAATCCTTATCTCTAACTAAAAATACTCGATTTATCATTGGGTCCGTCATACCCCCCATGTTTTTTTTTGTTTTATTTATTTTGTATTTTTATAATTTTGTTTGTATTGTGAACATAAATCATATAACAAAAAATATAAAGTTTAATAAGTCAAAAATATTAAACCGATAAAAGTTAAACAAAAGGTTAAAAAAGGGTGAAATTTGTAGAAAATATGAAACGTGTGGACCAAACGTATTAATAACACAACCCATGTATTAAACAAGCAAAAGAACCCGCGCGTTGGGGCGGAGCTAATTTTTTTTGGAATAATTTTTTTTACGTTTCGGGGGGTTTTTTTTTTGGCTATGCGTTATGGCGGGGCTAATTTTTAATATTTTCTTTTTTTGTATGATTCAGGGAAAAAAAATTGCGTTGGGACGGGCTAATTTTTTCCCGAATATTTTCTTTTTTTGGGACGGTTTTGTAAATTTTTTTACAGGATTTTTTGTGTAACAAAATCGTAAATAGTTAAAAGGTGAGGGTCCGTTTTGTATTTTTTTTTACTTTGGGCTAAATTTTAGGCTATTTTTGGCTAATTTTTTCCCGGATATTTCCTTTTTTTTATTATTCGGGAAATTTTTTTTGCGTTGGGACGGGTTAATTTTTTCCCGAATATTTTCTTTTTTTGGGACGGTTCGATATCTTTTTTTTTTGCCGATGAATGTAAAAAAGTTGTGAACAATAAAAACTTGACGTGTTTTTTTTGTTAATTTTTTTATGGGATTTTTTGTATAAGAAAATCGTAAATAGTTAAAAGTTGAGGGACCGTTTTGTATTTTTTTACTTTGGGCCAGATTTCAGGCTAATTTTGGGCTAATTTTTTTTTTACTTTGGGCCACATTTTATGCGAATTTTAGGCTAGTTTGTCGACAAATGTGTATATTAGTAATAATTTTTTTTATATAGCTTATGTGTTGGGCCTCATGTTTAAATTGTTGTTTTTTTTCTATATGGTTTTTTTTTAATATAATGGGTTGTACGTTTGTGACCATATCGATTATTTTAAAGTTATTAGGTATCGAAGATGTTTCCGCGGATATTTTTTTTATCTGAATAAATCGGAACTTTTGTAATATTTTTTTTCCCTCCTACTTTGTGAATACAAATTTTAAAAAAAAAAAATTAAAAAAAAAACCAAAATCGGGCTGGCCCAAAATGGGAGCCCGTTACTGTAGCACTGTAGATCCACTGTCAAAACGAGTAATATTTTTTTTCCCTCCTACTTTGTGCATACAAATTTTTTAAAAAAATAATAATAAAAAAAAACAAAATCGGGTTGGCCCAAAATGAGATTCCGTTACTGTAGCACTGTAGATCCACTGTCAAAACGACAGTGGATTTATCCGTGAATGTGTAATGTAGTAATTGGTACCTATATGATCTAACTTTCTAACTAACCCATATCTAGGTAGTTAGAAATAAGTACTCTAATATTTGTAAATCAAATTTTAAAATAAGTGTTAAGGAAATAAGAAGCTAATAATATAAATTTAAAAAAATTATATTAGGTAGTTAGAATTATGTACTCTATAAGTGCTCGGTAGGACCGGGGAGTTATTGCCAACGTCACTGCGCTTATGCGGCGTTATTGGTTACGGCGATTGTTAAAGACCAACGGGTTGTTTTTAGGTAAAATATTAAACCCAGCAATCGCCTTTTGCAACACCACAACTTTTAATAAATAATTTATTTAATTAAAATGCCCGATAGGCCATTTTTTCTTCTTTTTTTTCGTTTTAAATGGGTTTTTGTGTGTGTGTTGATTGTGTATGCTTGAGTGTGTGTAGTGTATGTCGGTGTGTTTTTCATTGTGTGTGTGGGTGCACTATGTGCCGTGTGTGTGGCAGTGTAGGAAGGTTGAAGATGATGTCATATATATATAAATTTTCATCTTTTGCAATTTATTCCCTATGGTTCTTAACTTTTAAAATGTTATTTTGTATTTTTTTTAAAAATCAATCTTGTAACTTTAAAAAATTGTTATTTGTATTTTAATTTGATAACTGAAAATAGTTTGTTTTAATAAATGGAAAAAAAAAAAATGGATTGAAGTCTAAAAATGTGGTGTTATGTTAGGGGATATGCCTTAAGTGTTTTTTGTTGTGTTGGTGTTAAAATGTTAAAGCTGATGTGGCATTTATGTGATGCTGTTATGGTGTTATAGTACTTAGCACTCTAATATTTGTATATCAAATTTTTAAATAAGTGTTAAGAAAATAAGAAGCTAATATAAATATAAAAAAAAATATAGAACTTCACAAATTTGGCGATTACTCTGGAAGCAAAGTTGAATTTTCGCTTTGTGTATGAACTTCATTCAATAAGAAAATCACGAAACATAGTATCATTCTATAGATGTATTACCAATATCCATAGTAGTATATAACCAAAGAACATTTCATTTCATCAAAATATGTGGGATGTAATGTTAAATTTTCTCCTAGATAAAATTAACGAGGTCCATGCATGTTTTGTAAAATTAAAGTAATGTATTATATAGTACCATTTAAGTATTTAAGCTTAAGCTTTGCGGTTTCAACTTCCGCATGTATCTATCTGAATAAGTAAACAGTCATTAAGAGCACCTCGAATGGAGGCCCGACCCATTCTGAAAATTATACATGCTCTACAGGCCTCTGGGAACAAGCAAAAATGATTTCATTGGGGTTGTTGTTGCGATTCCACAATCCATTGGAAAAGGAGATTTCGAAAGATCCTTTCAACGATTTTTGATTACTTAACAAGCGTTAAGATGCTCGTAGATATTAGTGGGACGGAATTCGATGCTATTCCATTTCTCCAGGATGTACACCTGATAAGGGTATGGCTAAAGATGTTGAACAGGATCTGCTAGGTGGAAAAGAGCAGTCTCATAGTTAAATCGATAGCAAAAGTTCACGTATCATGGAGGAGTGGCACAAAAAGGTAGACAAAAACTTTCCGTCGGAGGCCATGGAAAAGGTTCTTTCTTAAGCATAGAGAGGGTGGGTAATATTGGTGGTTTTAGAAGAAATGTTTAAGGTAGGACCCAAACTAATTTTGTGTTTTTCCATGGAAGGGTTTAATGTAAAGATATGGATTAGAATCATTGGATCGCAAGGAGTTATGAGGTTTTTCCGATGAATTGTTTATTCCTTAACATTCAAAGGCATCAGATCCTAATGGCTAAAAAAGAATGGATTAGAAAGTTAACAACAAGAAATAATAAGTTTCTTTCTTTACTATTGAGGAGACATAGATGGAAAAATATTTCGGCTCTTGACCGTAAAGTTTTTATGGGGGATAATTCCCAATTTTGTTTATATTTTTTGCGAGGCTTCGGGGAATTAAGTGGTTATTCTATGTACATGGGAATCCAAATGTTTTCCAAAAAGAGCATCTCATATGATTTTTTGATAATTTTGTTTGCTTTGTGTGGAAATTGGTATTCCTACTATTCAGAAGAAGAGTTTATTGATCTCAGTTTACGTCCACAAGTGTTTTTAATAAACGTGTTTTGTGGACATATTTTACATTCTCTGATCAATAGGTGAATGGTGCGAGCATTGTTATGGTGACTTTATGAATGTTGGGTGGTATGGAAGGAACTTTGGGGGTCTAATCTTTCAACGTGATTGTGTGCACATGATTTATTAATTTTATATATAATTCGGGGGGGTTAGTAGATCTTCAATTAGAAGGTTACACTTTTACTTGGGCTCATCCATCGGCTACTAAAATGAGCAAATTAGACCGCTTCCTTGTGACTTATGGTTTACTTTCTCTTTTCCCTCACGTGTCGGCTGCTTGTCTTGATAGGCATCTTTCGGATCATCGGCCTATCCTGCTTCGTGAGGTTTTTACTGATTATGGTGCTACCCCATTTCGTTTTTACCATTCTTGGTTTAGTTTTCAGGGATTCGAACAGTTGTGACTAATTACTTGAATTATAACTTTCCTTTAATGTTTAGTATTAGGATGATCCGATTCAAAAAGATAGTTACAAAATTCTGAAAAAGGAGATTCGTGTGTATGTAGGATCAGGAAGATGAAATAGTGGCCGTGTAAATGATCTTAAGTCCAAATTGAGCGATATTGACAGGATTTTGGATCAAGGTGGAGTGAACGATGACCTTCTTTTATCTCGTACGGAATGTATGAATAATCTTCAAGATGTAAAGGCTGTTGATGCTCGGGATTCTATTCAAAAGGCTAAAATTCAGTGGGCCGTGGAGGGTGATGAGAATTCTAAATTTTTTTACGGTATCGTCAATAGAATACGACTGTGCATATAGCTGTTTTAAAGGTATAATTGATTGACTGGATGGGGTTGATTCCCTAGCCCGTGGAATGACGAATTTCGTAATCATTTTGCTGCTAGGATTTCCATGATCAGGGTTTATTCAGGGTAAGTTTAACTGTCGTCCATAATCGTTCTTAATATGAAATACAGTCTTACTGAGTTGGAGAGTTCATTACAAGAGAAGAAATTAGTAAAATGCCGTTTGGGGGTGTGGTGAAAGAAAATAAATCTCCGGGATCCTGATGGATTTACTTTTGAGTTTTTCGCAAGTTTTGGTTTGTTGTGGGCCGGATTTTTTGCACAGCAGTTGAATGGTTTTTTGATGCACGCCTCTTTTTCTTAGGGTGCAAACTCTTCTTTTATAGCCCTTATTCCGAAATCTTAGATCCGAAATCGAGTGGTGTTTTTGTTGATTGTTTTGTGGTTGTGATTGTTTTTGGTTGTGTTTTGTTGTTGATTTGTTTTTTGTTCTTTTGATTTTGTGTGTTTGTTTTTTGTTGGTGATTATCGGCCAATAAGTTTTGATTGGGAGTATGTATATAAGTTATCACGAAAATCTTCGACTCGTCCTCCCGTTGGTCAATATATGATATCTTCTCAGATGGTTCAAAACTGCTTTTCTTTCGAATCGGCAAATACTTATGGTCCTTTTATTATCAATGAACTCTCGCTTTGTGTTCATCATAAAATAAATCATCATAGGGATATGGTTTTTAAATTAGATTTTGCTAAAACTTACGATTCTATTCGATGTGATCTATTTGGAGGATGTCCTTCATTACATTTGGTTTGGTTCAAAATGGGTAATGGATTTCGTGGTTGTTTGAACTGGGAATGGCTTATATCCTTGGTTAAATGGAAGTCCGACTTTGAGCTTCATTTTCTCGTGGTTGAAGCAAGGGGATCCTTTGGCTCCTTAATTTGTTTTTATTTTAGTTAAGGAGTCATTACAAATTTCCGCTCACTAAGTGGAATTGAAAGCGGGTATTTTCACTTGGTGTTTGGATTGGGGGGGGGACCCCTTCGGACTATGATATCTCACTTGTTCTATGCGGATGATGTGGTATTTATTGGTGAATGGTCTCAAGACAATCTAAAAGGTATCATGCATTCACTTCGTTGTTTTTCTTTGTTGTCGGGGTTATCTATTAATATTAAGAAAAGTCACCTCTTGGATGTGGGTTTATTTCAGCATCTTATGTGAATGAAGATGCTTCTTTCGATGGTTGTTCGTTATGAAAGCCCCGTTCATGTACTTGGGAGTTGCTGGTCGGTTGTAATTGATCTTTGGTCAAAGCCATGGGTCGATACGATTAAACTAGATCAAGGATGAGGTTATCTAAAAAGGAAATCTTAAAACTCTTCTCTTTTGGGGGTCGCCTTACTCTTCTTAATATGGTGCTTAGCCTCCACCCTATATATAATATGTCATTATATAAGGTTCCTAAGACAGTTCTTAACTCAATGGAAGCTATTCGACGGAACTTTTTTAATGGTACTCAAGATGATGAGAGGAAGATTACATGGGTTAAATGGACTAAGGTGCTTGCGTCTAAAAAACAAGGTGGTTTAGGAGTTTCTAGTTTTTACGCCCTTAATAGGGTCTTCTCGTAATACTAGTGGGTTTGTGGCGGTTTCTGTCTCGTGGATAATTCTCTATGGGATCGGATCTTTTCATGCCATTCATTAGGCTGAATGGCGCAGAATTTCTGTTCTCAATTCCCTCAATTGGGAGTCTATGTTAAGGAAATAATATCCTTAAGACCAGGTATTAATATTATCTCCCACTACAAAATTCGTGTAGTAACGGTTTTTAGAGAGAAGTTACGAGTTTACTGGAACGATTTATGGATTGGTGTTCGTGTTCTTTGTTATAAATTCCCGATTTATATGCCGTTTGGACTTGAATTAAAGAGTGCACTGTGGTGACAATGATGGTTTGATTCTTTTAATTCGTCTTTCGTCGGGAATTTAAAGGGGGGGCTGAGATTTTGCAGCTCACACTGTTTCTTGACCTTCTTGGAACGGTGTGATTTTGTCTAACCATGGTATGATAGATGGATTTGGGATTTGAATGGGGACGGTTGAATTTTGTGTTAAAGATGTTAGTTTAAATTTTACTTGACGTACTTTCCTTCCGCAAGCTGATTTTTACGCGTGTGGATTAAGACGATTCCATAAGAGGTTAATATTCTTCGCTTGGAAGGTTTCTCTCGATCGCCCATTCCTATCGTTTAATTTGGCTACGAAGGGGTTGTGTTGGTGCCTTCTTATCTTGTCTGATTTGTTATGTAAAAATATAGAACTTCTACAAATGTCGCAATTTCCTCTCAGGAAAGCGAAGTTTAATTTTCTTTCGCTTTGTGTTTGAACTTCATTCACTAAGAAAATCGCGAAACATAGTGTCATTCCATAGATGTATTACCAATATCCATAGTAGTATATAACCAAAGAACATTTCATTTCATCAACCTATGTGGGATGTAATGTTAAATTTTCTCCTAGATAAAATTAACGAGGTCCATGCATGTTTTATAAAATTTTAGTAATCTATTATATAGTACCATTTAAGTATTTAAGCTTAAGCTTTGCGGTTTCAACTTCCACATGTATCTATCTGAATAAGTAAACAGCCATTAAGAGCACCTCGAATGGAGGCCCGACCCATTCTGAAAATTATACATGCTCTACAGGCACATGGAACAAGCAAAATGATTTCATGAGTTCGTTGTTGCGAGTATAACCAAAAATCAATGACAGAACGTTACATGCATGTATGTTCATATACTCATTTCGTCATGTATATATGTTCCTTTTTCCAGAAGCAACCGAGCTTTGCGCATGAAGGTTGACCACAATATTGGTACCTGTGAAACTTGAACTCGTAATCTTCCGAGTTAAAGTGATTACTAACTATCTAGGTAGTACTTAGAAATATGTACGCTAATATTTGTAAATTTTTGAAGTGAGTGTTAAGAAAAGAAAAACTTAACAAAAATATAAAAAAATTGAGAACTTCTATAAATTTCGCCTATGAAATGAAATTCAATTTCGCTTATATGAACTTCATTCACAAAGCATATCATGTACTACCAATATGCGTAGTAGTATATAAACAAAGAACATTTTATTTCTTGAACCCATGTGGGCAGTAGTGTTAACTTTTCTCCAAGAAAATATTAACAAGGTCGTTGCATGTTTTGTAAAAATTTTTGTAATCTATTACATAAAAAAGATTGGATTAGGGAGTTAAACATTAAGAATAAAGTCTTTTTTTTACTCTTCAGGAGACCAAGATGGAAAATATTTCAAACATGGATGTTAAGTTTTTGTGGGGAAATTCTAATTTCGACTTCATTTTTAGCGAGGCTCTTGGTAATTCAGGGGGTATTCTTTGTGCATGGGATCACAATGTGTTTCGTAAAGAGCAACATATTATTTCTGATAATTTTGTTGCTTTGTATGGAACATGGAGTTCTAACAAGATGAAGATTTTGTTGATTTCAGTTTACGCTCCACAAGCTGTTTTTAATAAACGTGTTTTGTGGACGTATTTAACATCTCTGATCAATAGGTGGAATGGTGCGAGCATTGTTATGGGTGACTTTAATGAAGTTTGGTGGATGGAGGAACTTTGGGGGTCTAATTTCAACGTGAATGGTGCACATGCATTTAATAATTTTATATATAATTCGGGGTTAGTAGATCTTCAATTAGAAGGTTACACTTTTACTTGGGCTCATCCATCGGCTACTAAAATGAGCAAATTGGACCGCTTCCTTGTGACTTATGGTTTACTTTCTCTTTTCCCTCACGTGTCGGCTGCTTGTCTTGATAGGCATCTTTCGGATCATCGGGCCTTTCTGTCTTCGTATGGTTTTTACTGATTATCGGTGCTACCCCCGTTTCGTTTTGTTACCTTCTTGGTTTAGTTTTCAGGATTCGAAACATTTATGGTGGACTAATACTTGGAATCAAAACTATCCCTTAATTGTTGTATAGGATGTATACCGATTCTCAAAAAGATGTTTACAATTGCTGAAAGAGGAGATTCGTGTGTATTGTTAGCGGATCAGAGAAGAAGAAACAGTTGGACGTGTAAATGATGTCTTTTAGTCCAAATTGAGCGATATTGATAGGATTTTAGATCAAGTGGATTGTGAACGATGACCTTCTTTTATCTCGTACGGAATGTTCTGAATAACTTCAGATGTAAGGCTGATGATGCTCGGGATTCTATTCAAAAGGCTAAAATTCAGTGGGCCGTGGAGGGTGATGAGAATTCTAAATTTTTTCACGGTATCGTCAATAGAAATCGGAGGCTCAATATAGCGTGGGGGGGTGGGGGGGGGGGGGTGTGTTTAAAGGTATAATGATTGACCAGGGATTGGGTTGATGACCCTAGCCGTTATCAAGACGAATGTCCGTAATCATTGTTTGCTGCTAGAATTCCAAGATCACGGGTATATGTATGGTTAAGATTAACTTTAGTTTCCCTAATCGTCTTAATCATGAACAGTCTACTGAGTTGGAGAGTTCCATTACAAGAGAAGAAATTCGTAATGCCGTTTGGGGGTGTGGAGAAAATAAATCTCCCGGACCTGATGGATTTACTTTTGAGTTTTTTCGCAAGTTTTGGTCTGTTGTTGGGCCGGATTTTTGCACAGCAGTTGAATGGTTTTTTGATCACGCCTCTTTTTCTATAGGGTGCAACTCTTCTTTTATAGCCCTTATTCCGAAATCCTTAGATCCGAAATCGGTGGGTGATTATCGGCCTATAAGTTTGATTGGGAGTATGTATAAAGTTATCACGAAAATCCTTACGACTCGTCTCTCCGTGGTCATATATGATCTCATCTCAGATGTTCAAACAGCTTTTCTTTCGAATCGGCAAATACTTGATGGTCCTTTTATTATCAATGAACTCCTCGCTTTGTGTCATCATAAAAAACAACGGGCTATGGTTTTTAAATTTGATTTTGCTAAAGCATACGATTCTATTCGATGAGATTATTTGGAGGATGTCCTTCTTTCTATTTGGGTTGGTTCTAAAATGGCGTTTCATGGATTCTGTGGTTGTTTGAAACTCGGGAAAGGTTTCTATCCTTGTTTAATGGGAAGTCGACTTCTGAGCTTCAGTATTTCATCGTGGGTTTGAAGCATGAGGATCCTTTGGCGCGCTCTTATTTGTTTATTTTAGATTAAGGAAAGGGTCAGATTACAATTTCCCTTCACTCGTGTATATTTGTAGCGGTATTTTCACTGATGTTAGGAATTGACCCTTTCGACTATGATATGTCTCACTTGTTATAATGCGATGATCTGTGGTATTTATTAGGTGAATGGTCTCAAGACATATAAAACGGTATCATGCATTCACTTCGTTTGTGTTTTCTTGTGTCGGGTTATCTATTAATATTAAGAAAAGTCACCTTCTTGGAGTGGGTATTCCAGCCTCTTATGTGAATGAAGCTGCTTCTTCGATCGGTTGTTCGGTTATGAAAGCCCCGTTCAAGTACTTGGGAGTTATGGTCGGCGGTAATGCATCTTTGGTCAAAGCATGGGACGATACGATTAACAAGCTCAGATGTAGGGGTATTTTTTTCTACAAAAATTTTGGGGAAAAAAAAAATAATAAAAAACTTAAAACGCTCTCTATTGGGGGTCGCCTTACTCTTCTTAAATCGGTGCTTGGCTCCACCCCTATATATAATATGTCATTATATAAGGTTCCTAAGACAGTTCTTAACTCAATGGAAGCTATTCGACGGAATTTTTTTAATGGTACTCAAGATGATGAGAGGAAGATTACATGGGTTAATGGACTAAAGTGCTTTGCGGTATAAAAAAAAGGGGTGGTTTAGGAGTTTCTAGTTTTTACGCCCTTAATAGGGCTCTTCTCGTAAAGTGGGTGTGGCGGTTTCTTTCTCGTGATAATTCTCTATGGGCTCGGATTATTCATGCCATTCATGGGCTGAATGGGCAGGAACTTTCTGCTTCTCATTCCTCAACTTGGAGCTCTATCGTTAAGGAAATTAATATCCTCAAGACCCAAGGTATTGATATTATCTCCCACTACAAAATTCGTGTAGGTAACGGTAGAAGTACGAGTTTCTGGAACGATTTATGGATTGGTGATTCGTGTTTTCGTTATAAATTCCCGCGTTTATATGCGTTGGACATTAATAAAGAGTGCACTGTGGCTGACAAGATGGTTGCTTCTTTTACTTCGTCCTTTCGTCGGGAATTTAAAGGGGGGGCTGAATCTTTGCAGCTCACACAGATTCTTGACCTTCTTGGAACGGTGATTTTGTCTAACATGGAAGATAGATGGATTTGGGATTTGAATGGGGACGGTGAATTTTGTGTTAAAGATGTTCGTAATTTACTTGACGTGACTTTCCTTCCGAAAGCTGATTCTCCTACGCGGTGGATTAAGAGAATTCAATGAGGTTATATCTTCGCTTGGAAGTTCTCTCGATCGCCTTACTACTCGTTAATTTGGCTCGGGAGGGGGTGTTGGTGCCTTCTCCATCTGTCTGATTTGTAATGTTTTCTGACGAGAGGACTCTGTGGTGCACACCTTTTGTTTAGATGTGATTTGGCGATAGAAGTCACACGTTTAGTTTACAGATGGTGGAATTTGGTTTGGATTCCTTTGGATTCCTACATATCTTGGCTTTCTTGGATCAAGGCGTTGCGGATGAATTCTAGGAGTAAAAGTGTTCTGGAAGGAGTTTTTTATACTGCTTGGTGGAGTATTTAGAGCTATAGAAATCAAATTCTTTTTTCAGCCAAGAAACCACGAAAAGAAGTTCTTTTTGACGATATTGTTATGCGATCGTTTACTTGGTGTATAACTAGGAGCAAAAATACATTTAGATGTGATAGCTGGCTTCAGCATCCTTATTTACTTTTTTGGTAATTTTCTAGCTTCTTGCTAGTGGTTTTTTTTAATAAAGTTGCTGTTAAAAAAAAACAACCTCCTGATCAACTCTGCTAAGCAGATGTTAGCGATGTGGCAATATAAATTGTCCAATCAAAACAATTATAAAAAAAATAAGAATCTACTTGATTGGGTAACTTATTTTGTCACATTATCGTGTAGAATTTTTTTTGATTCTTTTATGAATATAACATTTCTCTTTTATTAAAAGTCGGTGACATTTCCTAAGCCATTTTCCCCACTATGTGGACATACAAAGACAAACTCTTTATTATTTTATTATTCGTACTTTCTGGTTTTTATACTTTTTACTTATCAACTTTTATATTTTTTTTGTTTTGTAATATCAATTACGTTGTTTTAAAATAAAAACAAAATTTAAAAAGAAATTACTATATATACTAAAAACGGACGAATACGACGTCGTTTCTCAATGGCGAAAAAATAGCCCAAAACGACCCAAAATAAAGAAAACAAACTTCTTGCCGGGCCAAAATGTATAAAAAAAAAGAAATTTACAAAACGGCCCTTCAACATTTAACTATTTACGACTTTTTTATATAATAAACTTTATTTGTCAAATATATAACACATATCTACCCATTTATTCAGATAAAAAAAATACTCGCGGAAAAATCTTCGAAATGCGAACAAAACGAGCATAATATTGCAATGCTTCTGACATACGCACGATTTTATAAAATATTTTTGAAGTTTAATATAAATAGAAAAAATAAATTACAAACCGTACCCTCAACTTTTAACTATTTACGACTTTTTTATATAATAAACTTTATTTAATGTTTCCGACATGACCCCATTACCATCATCAACACTCACTCGTGAGGTAACAAAATAAAAAGATGAATGATGAGTCACTCGCTATTTGGTTACCGTGTCATCTTTTTATTTTTAATATTTTTTATTAAATTTTTAAGTGTGTGTGAGGTATTTAGTGAGATATATTTTGTATAAAATAAGTATTCTAATAAAAAGCGAGAGATGCTAACCAAAACAGTTGAAATGTGAGAGGAAGTGATAAGAAGTGAGAGGAGAAAGAAAGATGAAGTGACACTGATGTAGATGGTGAGGGTGGTAACCACTCCCTTTAGCTTAAGAAAATGAAACCGCCAGACATTCAGCAGAAACTTTAACAAAAGTGAAATCATTTTAACAAAAAAATTACTTCTTACACAATGCACGATAGTCAAAAACCTTGTTGTACTCAAAACCATGTCCTAAGTCTGCCGGGAGCGGACACTAACTCACGGGGTGAGTTCATAAGTCAATGGCGAGTTGCCAAAACACCAAAACAAACTCACGTGTGATATGGCGACTGACTCACCATTGGTGAGTTATAATCTTTTAATGTTTTTTATTTGGTTTGTGAGTGTATGTGAGATATATTTTGTATAAAGTGAGTATTTTAATGAAATGTGAGTTAGTGGTGACCACTACGGTTCAATGGTGAGTGTAAGTGAGTTTAAGTTAGAGGAGAGAGAAAGCTGGGGTGGCGCTGAGGTGGATGTGAGTTTGGGTTCCTCACTCCCTTTAGCCTAAGGCTGGATGGAGTGTCAAACCCAAACTTACCATCCACCTCAGCGCCACACCATCTTTCTCTCCCCTCTCACTTCATTTCACTCACACTCATTATTCAACTGTAGTGGTCACTACTAACTCACCGTTCATACCTATTTTTTTAATTAAATATTTTTATTCATACACTAAAAACGTAAATATTAACGTAAACATAAACGTGCAAAAATAATAAAAACGTAAGACGTACTAAATTAAAAACTTTTATTCATACATTAAAAACAATACATAGATAACTAAAAACTTAAACGTACGAAATTAAAAACGATACGTAGATAAATAAAAACTTAAACGTACTAAATAAAAAACGTAAACTAATATGACAAATTATACTTCACCTTGATCTCTGCCCTTAGTGGTTCCATATGATTCAGTGCATCCCTAGTCAAGTGATCATATGACTGCATATAGAACCTCATGTCTTCTTGACGTTGTCTATATTCTTGAATTGCCAACTCTCGTTCACGGCATTCCACCTCTCTCCTTTTGATCTCTAAAAAGTCTTTGTGTTCTTCTTTCTGCATTTCGATGGCATGTTTGGTGTGCATTGCCATCTCAGATACCATCAACCTAGCTAATGGTTCGTCATTCGTACTTGACGACCCCGATGCTCTCTGCCCTTTCTTCTTCATAGAACCTTTCACTTTGTCCCTGTCAATTGGTCATCGAATTTTTTGCACCTCGTCTTCCCCGTCGTCGCCAACATTAATGATGATGTATAGTCTCCCCCGGAACATCCGAAGAAGAAATATAGCTTAAATACTCCTGCCAACCCAGCACGGGCTAAACTAAGTAAATACTCCGGAGAAGCTGACTTGTTGAAGGACATGTCAGGTCCAGAGTCACCACCAGAAATCCGGAGAAGCTGGTGTGTCGAAGGACATATCAGGTTTGGAGTTATTAGCTCCGTCCTAATGCAGCGGTATCAAAGGAAAACACGCCAAAGGTACAGTCCTTGTGAAGGACCACAGTCCTTGGAATGACACGTAGCTGACAGTTCGTACCAAAAGAGAGCCCCACAGTTATGTCTTATAGCGAATCCCAAATAGTATAAAGGGATGGCTCATTTCCCCAGGACGATACATATAACACCTACTCCGGAACGTACTTTATATTCTCCGCATTTATCTCATATCACCATACGTACTCTCACGTCGGAGTTGGTCCCGGATTCACACCCCGAGGCGAGCTAACGGTGTTCTTTCTTATTTTTAGCTAGGAGACAAAGGATTAAGCTCCGGAGGAACCAAGCTGAACTCGGTATTCATCAGCGCCGAGGTCACTTTTACCAAGCCCGAGTAGCCTACATAAATTTACCTCAACATTTGGTGCCATCCGTGGGACCCGGCATCCTAATCTACCCAAAGAAGAAAAACCGAAGAAGGCATGGTTGACTCGCAACCTATAGAGGAGGAAATTTAGGGGGCGGAAACAAGGGATGTAGGAACGGAAGCCCATGGGGGACCCACCGAACCAGTCTTACAAACACAGAAAACCCTTTCCCCTTCTCCAGCCTTCATCTAAAAAAAATTGATGTATTGAGAACCATGATCAAAGAACATGACCACCAACCCAAGGTAAAAGCCACACCAAGAAGACTTGCCTATGCCGACTCTGACAAAGAAGCTCCGGCCAGGTCCCTAGCAAGAGGTTTTTCTAATCGATTCTCTCCCAAATCTTCCGACGCATCTGACACTTACGAGCAAACTCGCTCTGTCAGTAAAAGTCAGAGGACTCCCTCTAAGAGCAAAGAACCAGCACACTTAAGAAGGTCAAGAAAGCTGAAAGACCGGAGCACGACCAAGGAGAAGGCAAAAAGGGAAAGGTCCAAGCCTAGAGGGAAAAGGTCCGGACACCAGGAGACAAGCTCAGGCTCTGAATATGAGGAAGGTTCGAAGGACACATATGAAGACCTGAACTCACCCTACAAAAGGCCTAAGCCCACTCCTTTTACTTAAATAATCACTCGTTTCAAATATCATCGGAGGGCAAAGCTCCCTCGGAACATCATGGTATATGAGGGAAACAAAGATCTGGAGGACCATTTAGGCATCTTCTCGGCGGCGGCTGAACAAGAAGAGCGGCAGATGCCCGTTTGGTGCAAAATATTCCGTCAAACCCTAGGTGGAGTGGCACGAAACTGGTTTGATGATTTGGACCCTAAAAGTTTAGACAGTTTCGAAGAATTAAGTCAAAAGTTATTGGAGGAATTTTCGCAACAAAAAAGATATGCCAAAGATCCCACAGAGATTCACGGTATCAAGAGAAGGCAGAACGAGGGTTTGCAAGCTTTCATAGATCGGTTCAAATCCAAAAGTTCACACATAAATGGAGTTCCTCCGGTCCCACATATCTTAGCTTTTATGCATGGTCATGGTCATCCGGAACTCGCCAAAAAGCTCAACAACAAAATGCCCAAGACGGTGGATGAGATGTTTAAAAGAGTCAGAGCCTACATTAGAGGAAAAGTGGCCGCGGGGTCAGCAGAAATGGTTCATCCTTCTTAGGGGGACAAAGGGTATATTCGTCCGTCATGGTCTGGAGGACCCAAAAAAGCTAGAAATAGAGGCGGTTCGAGAGAAACACGAAGAAACATGTGGATATACACTCTTTATCCTCGAAAAGATACTTTTACTCCACTTATCAAGACTCCGAAAGAGATCTTAGCCATGGAAAGTGTGAGCTTCCCAGAGCCGCCACCTTTAATCGGAACCCATAAAAACAAAACTTGAACAAATTTTGTGACTACCACGGGGACAGAGGTCACAACACCAACGATTGCTATCAGTTAAAAACGCAAATAAAGGAAGCTGTGGCCTCGGGGAAGTTGACCCATCTTGTGAAAGATATCTGCCAAAACAACCAGAAGAACGGGAGCCAAGGAAGGAACAATGTAAAGGTCATAAACATGATAAGGGAAGGAGGAAATAGCAAGAGGCCTTTTGAAGAAGAAAGGTTCGGTCTAACAAATGAACTCACCTTCCCAGCGATCCCCCGAAATCAGTTGACGGATGAACCCATCATATTAGAAGGAGTAATTGAAAGAAATCAGGTCCGGAGGATTCTTGTTGACAGTGGGAGTTCGTTAGAGATCATGTATGAACATTGCTTCAAAAGCCTCAATGTTAACATCCGGTCAAGACTCAGAAGATGCAGAGCTTCGCTGGTAGGTTTTTCAAGAGAAATGTATCATTCTTTGGGAATAATAAATCTTCGAGTAACTATGGGAAAGGCATGAAGAAACAAAACGGGGCTAATGGAGTTCGCGATAATAAAATGTCGTTCGCCATACAATGTCATAATAGGAAGGATCGGAATAAGAAGCCTCAGAGCGGTAGGTTCTACCATCCATTCTATGATCAAATTTCCCACTAACTAAGGAATCGTAATAATGGAAACCAGTAGAGAGGCTCTATGGGAATGCAGACACCTGGAAAGGGTGCAAGGTTTGTGGAAGGAGGTGCAGTGGCGTCAACGTGAAGAGAAAATGTCTATGATAAGAGAATAAGTAATACTAAGAACAAAGAGCAGCTCCGGCCGAGGGCCTAACTCAGGTCCAATGCCGCTTGAAAAAACAGGGGGCAAGGAAAACACAAAGGAAGTATTCACCATCAGCCATGAACATCCGAACCAGTATGTAACAATGGGAACCACGTTGACAACCAATTGCAAACGGCTATTAATAAACGTTCTCCGGGAAAATATAAAGGTATTCGCTTAGACCGGATCAAAGAGAACAACCGTTTCGTGATTCTTCATGAAGCATCAACTAAAGATATAACCCCTTGTCGAGCCGGTGGTCCATAAGAAACGACCTATGACACCAGACGAAAGACTGGTATGGAAAGAAAAGGTGTTCTGATAGCTAAAGGAATGGATGATCAGAAAGGTTCAACACCCCGTATGGGTTGCTAATATGATACATGTTAAGCTAGCAAATGGAACCTGGAAGGTGCAAGTGGATTACTCTAGCCTCAACAAAGTCTGTGCCAAGGACATGTACCCCTTTTCGGAGGAAAGGGAAGAGCTAGCTTCGATAATGGGATACCCGTACAAATACTTCCTACGACTCCCGAAGGAATGCAGTCAAATAAGAATGACAAAGGACGACGAAGAAAAAACCGGGTTTCATACAGAAGAAGGAGTGTACTGTTTCACCCACGTGCCGAAAGAATTAAAGAACTCGGCGGCTACACTTCAGAGGATGATGGAGAAGGTCTTAGCAGATCAAAGAGGACATAACGTGGAAATATACTTGGAGGAAATAGTAATAAAAAGCAAAAAATGAGCAGGTCCTAGTTCAAGACGTGGAAGAAACACTAAGAAAGTTGAAGAGAGTGAACATCAAGATCAATCCGATCACGTCCTCGTTTGGAGTGAAGGAAGGAAGGTTTCTTGGCTATATGGTAACAAGGGAGGGAGTAAGAGCAAACCTAGAAAAAGTGCAGGCAGTCATCCTAAGCCTCACCCCAAAAAATCCAAATTAAATACGAAGTTTGTTCTTCCAGCTGACAGCCATTAACAAATTCATCCCAAAATTAGCGGAGATGAAGTACCCCATTTGCAAGGTCCGAATGAGGTTTGAGGCAGCAGAAGGATCTGGCTGGATGAACGAAGCCGAAGAAGCCCTCCAAATGATAAAAAGGAAATTGAACAAATTGCAAACATTGGCTATTCTAAAGGAAGGAGAGGTTATGATGCTATGTCTACGGCAAAGAAGTGAGACGATAAGTTCTGTGCTTCTGGTAGAGAGAGAAGGAATCCAAATACCTGTCTCCTATGTGAGCCGACCGCTACAAGGAATGGAGATATGCTACACCCTAACGGAAAAGATGGTACAAGCACTAATTCACACAACAAGATCCCTGAGAGCAATCTTTAGAAAACATAAGGTTAAGGTGGTAACCAATGGACCAATGGAGGAAATACTAAAGCTCTCCGGAAGAGAAGGAAGGTTGGCAAAATGGGCTGCTGAAGTACAGACATATGACATCTCGTACATCCAAAGAAAGGAGGCCGAAGGATCAGTAGTGAAAAAATTCTTTGGTCAAGGAGCACAAGTACATGAAACACCCAATGCAAATGAAGGGGGAACGATCAACCTAAGAGAGAAGCTTCAAACAAAGTCAACCCCAACACCAAGGGCCTGAAGGTTATACCTGGGCAAAGAAACAATTGAAGAAGGTTCAGGTGTGGGAATAATCATAGTCAGTCCCGATGAAAAGATGCATTCGTATGCCATTCGCTTGAAATTTAACGCATCCGATCACGTCATTGATTGTGAGACACTATTGGCAGGGCTAGCCGCCTCTGTTAGCAAAGGTATGAAAGACTTGCATGTCTTCATGGATTCACCAAAGTTGATTGGTCAGACAGAAGGAAACCATATGACAGCAACATAACAAGAAAGGAAGTATAAGAAAGAAATTATAGAGGCAACAACCACATTCCACAGGTTCCGGATCATACATCTTCTAAAAATTTTGAACTCTAAAGCAGACGTGTTAACATGATTGGCAACCATAAAGTTGGAATTTCTCAATCAGGAAGTATTGGTAGGTATCAAAACAAGACCCTCGGTAGAGGAGACAAGCAGCAACAAGAAAGGAAAAGCGGTAAGCAAGGAACCATGAGCAAAGCCAAACTATAATTGAGAAACTAGTAGGAGCAACTAAATGAACTTGTAATCATAACGCATATCTAGTAGCATTATGTGACCCATCCGAGGTAGCCATTTTCAAAGTGTTAGCTCACCTCGGAGGGCCCTTCTATTCTTATATCTAAGTATTTGATTTTTACCTTAACAAGATAGAGTCAAATTTTATTGGATAAGTAACAATGATGCAAACATGAAGCATGGTAAGCTCCGGATGGCTCGCTACATCCGGATGATCATAAGAGAACACACTTACCTTATAATACAAAACACATATGGGAAGGCTAAGTTAAAACACGAAAACTTTAGCATGGGGTCGAAGGAGGAGGCACAATGATCCCCTCCTTCCGAACGAACAGATCCGATGAACAACAACGTCGGGGAGAGAACATGTACCAACTAATGGGGAAGGAAATACAAGCAACCTGTAATGTGTACGAACATAGATAATAAACATTTGCTTCGGTATTTAAATTGGTCCGGATATGATCGCCCGAACCATGTAAAAACATATAATAAGGAGCAAACATAAGGCGTTTGAGGCATAAACCAATGCTAAAGTGTTAAATACAAACGTATAAACATTACAAATAAGCTATGGGAAACAAACCGACATAACAAAGAGTGGATTATGATAAAATAGAAGTTATATTACAAAGTACCTATTACAATCCGAACAAAGCCGGTAGTATAATTGACCGAACGTAGTCGGTAGTTGCATACAAAGGAAACTAAAACAAACACTTAACGAGCTAGTAACCAGGCAAGTTCAAAAGCTAGGCATGACGGTACGATATCTGCTTTGGAAACCAATATTTAGCTCATTGAACCTACGGAGGCTTGACCAACTATACTAAAGGTCCTAGGGGGGAAACCATTCGGCTTAGGGCGAGTGGCATGATTCAGGATCCGCTGGATGGACAACCACACATCTACAGTCAGTTTTCCCCAAGCTCAGAGCAATAAGTGTTCTTCGGCATACCACGTGCCCCTCCCCTAATAGAAAATGCACTTACAAAAAAAAGGAGAAGAGATAAGGGGAAAGGAAAAACTAAGTCTAAACCTCAGCGGGGTTAGCAACAGCCTCTTCATCAACAGTGAAAGAGGGCAAAGAACCATCACCTTTCTCACCAGCAGAAAGGGCCACAACAACATCGGTAAGGCCAGAGTAAACACGCTCTGACCCTACCACGGTCACTTCAGTAGCATCATCCAAAACATAAGAAGTACCCTGCACAAAGACACTTCCGGACTTAGAGTGGGCATCACCATCATTTACCTTAACATCTGGCCCATCAACCATAGAATTTACCCACTCCTCATTTTGCTCTAAAGCAACGATAGAGGAAGCAGGGGCAACATTAGTAGATAACTCTAAGGATTTGGAAGTAGGTGTCACAATCGACTCCTTTGTGATAGGAGGAGAAACACGAGCATCCCTTGAAGTGGGGACGTTGGCTGGATGAGCCAATTTTTTAGGATCAAACTGAAGGATAATCGATAGAGGATCAGTAGCATGCTCAGAAATCTTGTTGAGAAAGGCATAATTAGTTTGAGCAACAAGGGGGGGGGGTGGCTTCAACAAGCCTATCCTGTGCACCAGACATAAAATTAGTCATCTTCTTCAACACAGTAGCAAAATCATCCTTAGTCCGATGCATACTCAACCCACGCTTAAACCCAACACTGGCAGCCAAAGAAAGGAGTTCACCCTGAACTCTGCTAAACTCATCAGAAGCAAGAAACGTTCGGACCAAACCCTGGAATTGGCCCTAGAAGAAGGATGCAAACTCCGGAGGAGTGGCCTTCAAACGAAGGATTTCCTCATCCTTCTCAGCCTCTAAAACAGTGGCTCAGTTCAAGTCAGCAGAAAGGCGAGCCACCTCGGCATGCAGGTTATCCAGACTTTTAGTAAGAGACTTGATCTTTTTCTTCCTCTCCTTTCCCTTAGCCTTGGACTTTGAAAAAGAAGCATCGGAGGAAGAAAGTTTATCATCAAGTCCAGAAACCTGCTTCTTCAAGGTTGACACTTGAAGTTCCAAACTAGTCAAGATAGCAACCTTCTCCTCATAACCCTTCAGCCTAGAGTTCGCTGACAACACATACTCATGATGAGACTGATTCAACCCACGATAGCGAGCAAGAAGCTCACCACTACGTGACATCATCATACAATGTAACACACTCATCTTCACAGTTAGTTGATCATCAGATAAACTTTCAACCTATGCCATCTCTCCCGGTGTGGGAAACTGATCCACAAAAGTCTTGCAAACAACAGGATCCTTAAAAACTTCCTTAGTTAGAACCCCTAACGTAGGTCGATACGGAGCATCCCACTCCTCGCAAGTAAACTTGCAATTCCCAGCAACACCACCTTCAGGGTAGGTGGCATAATAAGGACCAGCAGAGAAAGGGAAGAAGTCCGTATGAATAGCATCCCTAGAGACATCCCTGAATGAAGGAACAAGTCCGAAGGATGGACTCGGTTGGTTCACACCAATAGACGATGCATCGACATCATCGCCTATAATGTCCTTACCCCGAGAATCTGAAAAATAAAAGCACAATAAGACAAAGAAAGAAGACAAGGAAGAAAACAAGTTAGAAGTCAAAAGCAATTATCTCAGGGGTTAGAACCTTCAGCAGCGGGAGTAGCAGAGCTCCCACCCTGGTTCTCTGAAGAAGGAATCACAACGGCAGAACGAAGGGGAGTAACCAACGGAATCTTAACACAGACATCATCATCATCATCATTATCATCACTTCCATCATCATCACCCATAAACAAACTAGGACGAGTAGTACTATCGGACGATTGAGCCAGAGCAGACCTAGTACGCTTGGAAACATGGCTCGAAGTGGCACCAAAACTAGAGGCCTTTCGCTTCTGAGAAGCTTCAGCCTTAGCAAGAATCTTAAAACTAAGGGTACCAACGGCAAGATCCTCTAGGGTAGGATCTGGAATAATAGCATCGGCCACAGCAGGAGGAGTGCAGTAAAAGGGAAGCCTTTGGAGGGTCAGCCTAACATCAAGATGGGGCTCCTCCTGGACCTCAGCACCGGTCCACTCAGGAAGGTAGAGAAAATCATGAATGCAAGCAACAAAAAACAAAGACACACCAAAACATAGTTAAAACCCTCCCCCATACCATTTCCATCGGCACCCCAAAGTACCGGATCACTGACACGGCTCTTCCAAACACGACTAGACCCAGATAAAACTAACACCCCCTCAGGCATATCCCTCAGATTTACAACATGTGCGGTCAACCGACGCACATCAGCCATACTAAAGGAACCAGTAGCGGGCCTTGGATCATTAATGGCCGCACTCGGATGTCTCCAAACCATAGAATCCGGAATAGCCCACCGATCAATAAAAAAGAACCTACTCTTCCAGTTCCTCATACAAGAGTGGTTATCATCAATACAGATTGGAAAAGGAACACGGCGCTTGGCAAATGAAAACCAGTCACCCTGTTTGCATAACGTTTAGAAAACCCTAAACAAAGTCACCGTCGTTTCTATCTGCAAAGACCGACAAAGCACTTCGAAAGTAATCACCTTATTAAGACCCAGAGGACCCAACTAAGAGAAATAGACTCTGTAATGTTTGATAAGGGCCAGAAGGAACAAAGAAAAAGGAATGCAAACATCAGAAAAATCAAACATTCGATGATAAATGCCAATGGAATCATCCCAAAGCTCGGACATCACAAATTCTTCTGAGGGTAGTCGAGGGTGGAGATCACGCGGTATCTTATATTTAATGACCAAATCATTTAGGTTATCCTGGGTAAGTCGGGAATGATACATGTCCATATCTTTTTTAGACATAATTGAAAAAGTAAGAAGGAAAGAAAAAGGTACCTAAGAAGGGGAAGAATCCGGAGCAAAGTAAGCAGCGGCAGAAAGCAAAAACGATAGCTTCAGAAACAGTATGTGTTTTTACTATAGCAAGGGTAAAACAAAAAGTAAAAAGAAGGCTGCTATTTATATGGAAAAAAGGAAAAGACACGACGGTTGGGAATTTATTTCTAATACATGATACATTGCAAAGAACACGTGTGGATAAAAGACAAGCCACATCCGCATATGCAGAACATTAATGATGCACAACACATTTAAGTCTAGCATTGACAAGCTAGCTTAGCAGATACTGAACTGGAAGGACATGATGAGGTATAGTCTCCCCCGAAACATCCGAAGAAGAAATATAGCTTAAATACTCCTGCCAAACCAGTACGGGCTAAAACTAAGTAAATACTCCGGATAAGCTGACTTGTCGAAGGACATGTTAGGTCCGGAGTCACCACCAGAACTCCGGAGAAGCTGGTGCGTCGAAGGACATATCAGGTTTGGAGTTATTAGCTCCGTCTTAATGCAACGGTATCAAAGGACAACACGACAAAGGTACAGTCCTTGTAAAGGACCACAGTCCTTGGAATGACACACAGCTGACAGTTCGTACCAAGAGAGAGCCCCACAGTTATGTCTTGTAACGAATCCTAAATAGTATAAAAGGAGGGCTCATTTCCCCAGGACGATACATATAACACCTACTCTGGACCATACTTTATATTCTTTGCATTTATCTCATATCACCATACTTACTCTTATGTTGGAGTTGGTCCCGGATTCACACCCCAGGGCGAGCTAACTGTGTTCTTTCTTATTTTCAGCTAGGAGGCGAAGGATTAAGCTCTAGAGAAACCAAGCTGAACTCAGTATTCATTACCGCTGAGGTCACTTTTACCAAGCCCAAGTAGCCCATGTAAATTTACCTCAACAATCAACATTCAGGTTTTAATATTAGCTTCCCCAGACTCTGTGTTGAATGAACTAGACCCAGATGTCTTGTATCTCTTCCTCAGACTTTGCTAAGAATTTTGGAACTTCAATTTGCATCTATTTTGGACTACATTTTAAAACCTCCCAACAATGACGAAGTTTAAACGGCACTTCGGTTTCAGCTTCATAGTCAAGAAGTGACCTATTATAGTAATCTTCGTCTCCGACTCCACTCTAATGCAACCTACGCATGACGTTACTATACACTCCACAAAACCGAACCATGTTCGGGCGCACCGTCTTCTATTTCACGTTCACCATATCGGGAGTTTGACGATCATGCATCTTTGTTTTGCTCTCCATGTACTACAAAACCTCAGTCCAAAATCCAACATCCTTCCTTCTGTTACCAAGTCTGCTATTTTCGGATACGTAAACCCAACCTTTACACAACGCAATTTCTTCCTCATTTGTCCATGCAGTCCGCTGGGGTGCATCCTTGTTTTGAACCGTCCTCTTTTGGCGTCCTCTAGTCGGCTTCGACTTCGATGATGGGTGTGACATCCGTGATTTAATCAGGTTAGTGATACCTTTAGAGATGGCTAAGTGTTCATTTTGTGTGATTTCTTGTGTGCTATGTGTTATATATGTGTGCTAAGTGGTTTGAATAGGTGTATGATATCATTTTGAGGTAAATGATTATCTCATTTTGAGTGCGTTTGTGTTAAGCATTGCATGCAATGCTACGTTAATAGTTAGATGATTTTGTGTTAAGCATTTATAGGAAACGTATCATGTTGGTAATAAGTGAAGTGAGTGAAATTTGGATATTTATAGAGGACTTTCTAAATATAAAAAGTAAATTGTGAAATGAAAAGTTATTTTTAGAAAGTTAGTAAGTAGCGTTTATGTAAAAAGTTTTACCCAAATTAGCTTATGTTTTTATGAAAACATAAGGTAATGAAGATAATTATGTAAATAATAATAATTAAAATAAAATAAAATATATAGGAGTGTTTATTCGGCCGACTAGGGAGGAAAAAAAGGAAACACAATCCTAGTCTAATTAAAATTCTAAATAGGTAATTATCTTAAACCTTTTTGTAAATCTTATAAATACCAAAAACCCTCCCCTCTTTTCTTTGTTGATCGGCTGAAACCAAGAAGAAAGAAAAAAAAAGATTTTTTTATCAAGATCAAGTTGGTGACTTAGTGTTTCAAGAATCAAGGATTTAGGTATGTTCGTAAACCCTAGTTGTTTAGTTTTCTTTAAATCATGTAACAATTAATATGGTGGATCATTAGGGTTTTAAAAACTTCTGTAATTAAGGATGTATTAATCATGCTAGAGTGTTTAGGGTTTAATTAGGATCATATTGGTGTAAATGGTTAGGGTTAGATCGCGTTAATTTATGATTTAGAGTTGAGCAGAATTTAGGGTTGTGTTCAACTGATGATATCTAGATATTAAAAACGTGTTTTGATATGATTCAATAGCCTAAATTGAAGTTCAAAGAGTCTATTTTCCAGAAAGTCCGACCTCGAATGATTTTGAGTTCTAGAAGTTGGTCAAATGTTGGTTACAAGAAAAGTTGTCAAAATAGTAAATACATGTCAGAATTAGGTCATGTTTAGGAGGGTAAAACCCTAACTTAAAAGTGGAATTAAGGATATCCAATCTACAGTGGTTAAGTTCAATATGTATATAAAGAAACCCTAGAAGGATAGCTTCTGATTTTGTGTCTAAGTATGGTAATTAGGGCCATACATTTTAGTGTGCAATCAGATCCGAATTGTGACAGTTTTGAAGTTGGATTTTATTTGGGATAGTTACACATGTAATGGGAGCTTGAGAATTACAAGGTAGTTAGTAAACTCATAAATGAACTTAGATTATTTTTGGTATAATTTATAAAGGTCAGAAAGCAAGGTTTTTAAGAGAATAAAGATACATTAAAATTCTGCATTTTTAAATCAATTATAGTTATCTAGTGTAATGGGTTAATGAGAATGGTTAAGGTTGGGCATGGTGTCGGGGTGACCCATGATGGTTAATAAAACCCTTAGACATCCATCATATGTGTGTTACATGGACTAGAGCTTTTAGCTTGGTCGCGTGTAACCGTGTTTATTTATATGTATAGTTGCGTGATAGGAATTAGAAGCTGCGTTTTGATCATTCAGGTGAGTTACATAGTCCCATTTTTTACATTATTTTAAACTTGGGATGGAAATGATGCAAGTGTTGAAATGAGTTTTAAATTGTTGTGATTATATGTTAGTGTAAATGCATGGACTATTATGTGACTGATATGCGTTATGTGCTACATGTTTTGTGATGTGGTATTGAGATGTTGCCTAGTCAGGTGGATTACTTGCGGGTATCCATGGCCTGAGCTAGAGGGAAAGAGATTTGGTTATGTGATGTAATATTAAGATGTTGCCTAGTCAGAAGGGTTACTTGCGGGTATCTCCGGCCTGAGCTAGAGGGAAAAAGAATTTGGATTGATCCAAGAGCGATTGAGGTCGTCTGCTTGGTGTTTGATTTATTTGGATTTGGATTGAATTGCATGTTAGCTTGTATGTTAGTTAGCATAATTGTCATGCGAAAGTATTGTTTTATAATCACAGTAATTCGGTTAATGATTTTGGTAATGAATTGAATATGTGTGTCTGAAAACCTATGTTTCTCACCAACATTGTGTTGACGTATAAGCATCATTTTCAGGTATCCAACAAGATGAGGTTAAGGTTAAGAAAAATGGCTAGATGAACCGTAGGCAGCTGGCAAAGTTTAGTTATCTAGATTTCATTATTTGTTTTGGATTATGAATGTTATTTGTTTTGCTTTGTTAGGAAGTATGAATGTTTGCATGTCATGACGTTGACATGAACTGCCTTTATTTCAATGTCAGACGCCTTTTGGATTTTGTTGATGTGTTTGGGTATTTTCATGACACTGCGTGTCTATACCTTGTATTTTTATGCATGCTTAAGTTTCTCTATATAGATGCCAATGTGTTGTGATGATTCCCTTTATCGTCGCACCTCGCATTTCTGCCTTAGCGGGGTGTGACAGTGGGGCTGCGACTTCAACGGAAGAGTCCTCGCGAGCGGCTTTTTAAAAAGAACCAGTATGTTGAAAAGAGTCCGAAAATCCAGGTGAGTACATATCTTCGATTGGAAATGCATGAATGAGAGACATGGGTTGTTCCGTAGGTGGTTGTGATGACGAACCACCCATTTGGGTTTGTAAGACGTAGTTGGGGTGACTAAATGGGAACGCGTTTTGTTGTGACGAGAATTTGTGAAATGCGTTTTTTGTGAGTATTGGCTAAAAGAGTATGGTTCCGGTGCCGGGTTTTAATATGGTTGTTTTGGGTAAGGTTGGTTATAATAGTATGCTTGTAGCCGTAATAAGTTCATTTGCTAGTTCGGTGATGGGTTTCCGAGCATAAACGTGCCATCGAGTGTCGGCGGAGTGCTTCGGGTGGTTTTTCGTTGTTGACGTTTGGTGGTCCGGAGAGTGTTTTGTTGAGACATTTTTTTAACTAAAAATGAGAAGTAAAGTTTTAGAGAGTATGTATATAAAATGAGGAAATTGTGTTTAAAAATAGTGAACTAGTGGGTATTTATAAGTAAAAAAGGGGTTGTGTAATTTTTTTTATAAACTTGCAACGGTTGGAAAAATAAGAGGGCTTACAAATTTTCAACCTTTCGCCCAATATGTCATGCGTGATTTTTTGGGGTGGAGTGGGAACTCGCTCGTGAGTTTCAAACCACTTCGTTCAGCCCAAAGCCGCATGATATTCTTCGGTTGGAAAATAAAATAAAAGTGAAATCATTTTAACAAAAACATTAATTCTTTTTCTCGGTTTGGTAAGTAATTTCGGGTTTGCTTTCATCGCAACACAGACTCAAAGTATATAAAATTCTTATTTTTCAAGAGTCTGACATGACTATTTTAGGGTTGTTTGCAGTTAATTGAACCTAAAACAGTCACACATAATTACAAGTTATTTTGACACTATATCACACTTGAGAGTAATATTCTCTTTTGATTCATACGTAATGCACGGGTGGTTAAAACCTTGTATTCAAAACCTTATCCCAAAGTTGCAAGACATTTTTCAATAGAAAACTATAATAAAAGTGAAATCATCTTAATGAAATTTTTTATTCTAACACAACACACGTAGTTTAAAAAACCTAGTGCATTTGGTTGAGATATATTGGCGAGGTTTTATGTCATTTGCATTTTTAAATTCATCCAAATATCATGTTTGGTATGTCAAGTGAAAGAAATTAAAATTCTAAAAATTGACCAACTCAGAGGAATTAGAATGACTTCAGAAAGTGATAAATTTTAATTTACTTGTAAATACTTTAAAAAAAAAGATCAAACTAGATAAAAAAAATACTATTACTTTTTTTCTTTCTTGTTGTTTTTGTTATTGCTACGAATTTCTTTGATGTTTTGTTTTAGAATTAAAGAAAATCCGTCATTTCAAAAAAAATTGCAATAACAAAACATAAAATCAAATTTCAAAATACTACTACATATGAATTTTGCCAATCAAACATGCGACAAACATGCGACAGTATAATTAATTATGAAATTCTAAATCTTTAAGAATTTTTTTTAAAAAAAATTTAAAATTCTAAAATTTTAAATTAACAAACAAAACGCCATCTAATTGTATTCAAAACCTTAGTTTCTTTTTGGATATGTATCAGAAAAGCCCAATATTATAAGGGTGAGCATAAAAACCGGAAAACCAAAACCGAACCGAACCAAAAACAACCAAAGCAAATTAATAACCGAACCGAATTCATCAAAACCAAACCGAACTGAACTACA
>BQNB010084093.1:3294-28853 GCA_026074375.1 Tanacetum coccineum
CGGGGTCAAAAATGGTGTCCTCATTTTTGGTGGAGGAAAGTAAGGGAGAAACCTCAGGGTAAGTGAGATACGGAAGAAAAGTCTGAGTAACAAATGTGAAGGAATCGTCAACTTCAACATTAATCTCAACTCCCCCTAGGTCAAAACATTCATCTTCATTAAGCTCATCAACATTGTTTATCACGGGCACATCGGGTTCCGGAATGGGAATAACCGGAGGTGGGATTTGAGCTGTACTTCCTTGGAAATTTGTTTGCTCTTTATCCGTTGTCTCCTCGGTTTCTCGTTCCACTACCTTTTTAGGAGAATGATTAGTAGGAATCGAGGGTCCCTCGTAAGCAACACCACTTCGAGTAGTGATCGCTTTCATCTCACCCTTCGGGTTTGGAATGGTATTACTTGGAAGAGTACCCGAAGTTGAGGCTTGGTTTTGAAACAATCCACAGATCATGTTTTGCAAATTATTTTGAAAAGTAGTTTGTTGATTCATCATGACGGCTTGTTGAGATTTTATCGTGTTTTGAATTTCATTCTTAAGGTCTCCTTTCAACGAGTTGATTTGATTTTGCATGTTTCTCAACATCTGATCATTATTCCTCTTGTAACTTGAAAAATCATTTGAAATCTCTTGTTGAACTTGATTATTAGGCACTTGAAAAGGTTGGTTTTGAAATCCTTGGTTTTGAAAATTTGGAGCATGATTATTTTGAGCTTGAAAACCTTGATTTCCATGAAAATTATTTCCCTAAAACAATTCAATTCCCATTTGAACTTGATTCTGATTAAAACCTATTTATGACCATTGTTTTGGCCGAAGCAAAAAAAAAAAAACTTGTGGTGCCATTTGAATACTAACACGTTTCGGGGTTAACTTGATATGTAAGTACCCGGACACACGTCGCACAAACACTAAGCCTGATTCGTCTTATCCACTGATGACCGGACATTATATCATAAGAGGGCACCACCACAAGTAACGCAAGTTTCCTCAACCGCTTAACCGGAGCGGGAGTGACAACTTTTTTAGAAACAATCTCGACTAAGGTCGAAAGTTGATCTGCAAGCTTATCAATTCTCTCATCTAATTTTACTAGAAGTAGCATTCATCCTAGAAGCATTTGATCTATTTCGTGAATAACGATACTTATGATATCCTCAATTATGTTTAAAGCATCTCTAGTCGTCTTACTCAAAAGATTTCCACCCGCCACGGCATTTAAGAGAATCTATGTTCAATCTCGTTTACACCGTTATAAAAGGTATCAACTTGAGTTAACTCTGTAAATCCGTGATGGGGACAAGCTCTAAGCAACTCCTTAAATCGTTCCCACGCTTCACTAAAAGTCCCTATGAATTTTTGTGTAAATCGAGAAATTTCGTTCTTTAAGTGAGTGGTTTCAAAGTGGGAAAAATTTGATACACAAATTTATAGTAACGAAGATCCTCCCAAGTCAAGGATTGAATTTGGTGGTTCTTTCTCGTACCAAGTTTTATGCGAGGCTCTTCGAGCGAATATGAATATCATAAGCTAACACATCGTTTGCACATTCCTAAATCGTAAAGTCGAGGTAACCTTTTGAAACTATAGATATGACATAGAGGACTTTATCACTCTCACGACCGTAAATATAGTTAGCTTGAACCATTGAAGCAAACTTTCTTAATCTCAAAATGATCGGCATTACTTCCAGTAAAATAGACATCAAGATTAACAATAGCATCTCCGTCCCCTTTCTGGGGGTGCTCGTGAGTAGGCTCAATCCATCGATCGTATTTGCGCCATTTGGTGCATCGTAATAGTACAAGAGAGCTCGGTTCGACTATGTTTGAAGCACTCCCTTTGTTCAGACGTCCGGACATTGTGACGTTTGAATTATTTGGAAAATAGGAATTTCCAAGTATGCGCGGCACTAAACAAGATAAATTGGAATGAAACGAGAAATGAACAATAATTTTCATGTTTACCGAATAATCAAAAAATATATGGTTCTCTCTCTCTAAGTAAAACTAAATTTACAAAAGAGGGTGCGCCTTTTTTCGTTTTGTGACAAAAACGTAAAAAAATTTAATCTTTTGTTCGGGAACTTTATTGATGGCAAATACAAACAATTAAAGGTATTATTTTTGGTGTACTTTTACTCAACATGGTAATTCATTAAATATTCACAAGCATGAACGAGAAGAATCAAAAATATACGAAGAGCAAATAATTTTTGTCTTATTTTGTTTTTTTAATCTTCTACTTATATTAAAAAAAAAATAGAAAACATATTTTTTACTTTTATAATTTTTAATTTTTTTTCTTAATTTATGATTTTCTTAAAAAGCGTAACGTTCGAAAGACGAAAGTTTCTCAAATCTCAAGATCAACAAACTTCTCACACGAAGTAGTAATTTTCAATCACAATCCCCGGCAGTGGCGCCAAAAACGTTGAATAGTTAGTATATAATACCATACTTAGATAAATATAATATAGAAAAATTCCCAACTACCCTTAGGACAAAGGCAGAAAGGAAAAACTCACACGATAATATATAATAATAAGTAATTACTGGTAAGTGATTAACCGGGTCGTATTCCTCGAAGCGGATTATGAAATTGAGACCACTTTTGTTTTTGACGTCAAGTGATTGAATGTTTGAAGAAGCTTTGTTTCATCAAAATCCTAAAAGTGAGCAAATTAAAGGATTTTAACTTTAAACAACGAGAAATATAAATCTAACTAAAAAACGAAAAACGAGAACCCAAAATGATAAATTAAAAACCCTACACACATTTCCAAACTAAAACCTAAAATGAAATCATTTCTTTTTCTAATAGACTCAAATTGACTAAAAAGTAAGTTAAAAGAAAACTAGAACAATAACGGCAATATAGAAATGGAGCTTAAAAACACGAAAAACGAGAACGAAAATGAATCTCGTTCTTTAAAAATTGAAATTTTGCAAATTAAACCCTACGGAAGCAAAACTAATTTTCCTAGAAACTATATAATAAAATAAAATTTCCTAAAAAGAATAATATTTTTTGATTATTTTTCTATTTTTTAATAGAATTGTTTTAAAGATTTAAACGGAAAAAAAAAATGATAAAAATTAAAATATTAAAGAGAAAAATCCAGAAAAATCACAAAAAGTCCTAAATCAAACAAGGAACAAAAGAAAAATAAGTACACATTGCCAGCTTAACAAATAAGCACTCAATAAGACAGAATAAGCTACGGCTTTGTTTAATAAGCAAAAGACTAAAATGCGTATAAAGGAAAAATGAAATGCTCATATAAAAGTGGTTAGTGTGTGTTGAGGGTGGGACAAGTGTGTGAAGGTTGAGGACACAGGTTCGAATCCTGCCTTAACCTTTTTGAATTTTTTTTTTTTGAAAACTCAAAGAAACAAAGTTGAAGATAAGCTAAGAATAGACACTTTTAATAAAATCAACTATTCTTGAAAAGCACTAAATAAGCTGTAAAACAGCTTAAAACTTAACAAGTTACACTTAACTATATTTTTGGTATTTATTGTAAAACTCTAATTCTAGCCTCAAAACTAAAATAAGCTAAAACTAAAACTTGAAAAGCTAAAAGAAACCTATAACTATTCTAATAAGTTGGATTAAACTAGAAATAAGCAAAGAAGAAGATAATAAGCTAAAAAAGAAATTGGAACAAAGGCTTGCAACCAAACAGCCTTAAGGTACTCTTTGAGCTATTTTTAAGCTTACTAATAAAATCTTATGTTAGCCTAGCTACAAACCATCTAAAAGCTTGACAACTCACAATCTCTTAAGACAACTTTTAAAAACTAATTTGAAAATCAAAAAACTTATTTGAAAAAGCTAATTGATCAACAGCTAAAAATTCACTACACCTCTACTTTATATGGTTATTGAAAACTAAAAGACACAAAGGGCTAATTAAAAAGCGAAAAACAGAAAAGCACATAAGCTAATTACCACTAAAATAAGCTCACAATGAAAGATTATCCTAAAAACCTACTAGAACACTAAAAATTCAAAACCTAACAATTACTTTTTCTTATTTGTAAATTAAACTTCTGAAAATGGGCTTATAAAAACTGTTTTACTATTCTGAAATGTAATTGACACTCCAATCTCACTTCACTAAATGCAGGCCTAGAGCTTGCTCTAACCCTTTAAAACAACTATGCATATACCTATTAAAACAACTGAAAACACTTAAAGCTAAATTGAATCTTCAAAATTGATAAAAAGCTTGATCTATTGATCATAGATTCAAACCATAGACACCTAAGATATTAAATTTGAAATCTACTCATTTAAAACTTGAAAAATCTAACTAATAGACTTAGATTAAATTTGTTAAAGCTGACTTAGAAATCAAAACAAACTTTAAGCCTAATTTGATCCATTTTTAACCCTTATGCCAAACACCCCTTAATTTTACTCAAGTCTATATTTGGCTTGTGAAACTTAGAAATTAAGCTCAAACTAGAAATACCAGATGGTAATAAGCTTATAATGAGCCTAATGAACATGTTTAAACAATTGATTAAGCAGAAATAAATCAGCTACGCTAGGTTATACATTTTTATGGATTTTTATCTGACCTTTTAAGTCAGCAAAACTAATGAAATTTAAGATTATAAGTGTCAATAAACTAAACACAGATGAACAAGATTAACTAATAAGCGTATATAAAACAATGAAGCTAAAAATAAACTAGAATAAACCGAATGAAAAATATGCTAAAAATTTGAATGAAAGAGAAACTTACAATTGCCTTAGCACAACAAAGGCTTAAAATCACAAGTGAGCTATCAAACAAGCTCTATGTTATCACAAGGAGAACTACTATTTAAGTCCTATGAAGTTCGTCATAGCTAGTGTCATCACCAAAAAGCTCAAATCCACTGTTATTTCATATCCAAAGGTATTCTGAAAAAAATTAAAAAACAAAAAATCTGAATTAAACATTTAATTAGATTATTGATCAATTTGAGCTCAAATATAATCTTAGAGAACTTGAGACAGCTTATAATGAGCTATGAGACATGACACAGCTTATTAAACACCCTTTGAAAAAAAACTGATGCTTTTGAAAATAAAGGAGCACAAACAAAATTTATAAAGCAAAACTCTATGATTTCTTATTGATAAATCAAAACAGATAAAAAAGCTTAAAATGAAATTACATTTTTAACTGAAACATTACATAAGCAAACTACAAAACATAAAACAAAACATGCACGAAGCTTCTAGTGCGCGAGCTTGTATTTATACCGACACAAGAAGCTTCTAGGCATCCAGTTTTAGTTAGACGCTCTCTTTTATCAAGGCCTTTCAATATTTTCCCATCATTGGATCCTAACTTTGAGCCGTTAGATTAGATTTGATCACACGGATTGCCAACATGGCATTCCGTGTGTCAGTCTATTTGTACTTCTTTTATACCCACTTTAGTGTAAAAATCCATTTCCATGTGTGTTTCTTTCCATGCCCACGTGTCAGACCTTTTGCGTTTTAGCCAATGAGAGCCTTGGATGACATCAAACTCTGCCATGTCATTCCTTATTACTTGAATTAGAGAGCCACACTGCCAATTGCAATTAACCCTTTATTTTGATCTCATGGTAAAATAGAGGAGATGATGAATAGTAAAAAGGGTTCGTGCCTTTTTTTTAACCGTTTAGAAGGAGAGTTTTGACTAGAGGGGTGTGATGGGTTGACTTTGGGCATGGTTTTTATTAAAGGATTGGCCGTGTGTTTTATGTTAAAAGGGAGGGTTTGTTTTGGGTTATATTAACATAAAAGAAGATAACGATTTGAAAATATAATCGATGAACTCGCTAGACCAGTTTCCACACGACTGCAATTACATGAGCAATCTTTTTTCTGTTACTATGATGCTTTCCTTACTGCTGTTGAACCCAAGACGTATAAAGATTCTTTGACTCAAGCTTGCTGGATCAAAGCAATGCAAGAAGAACTCAATGAGTTCGAACGTATTAAAGTATGGGAGCTCGACCAGATAAAGTTATGGTTATTACTTTAAAGTGAATATACAAAGTGAAACTAGACGAACTAGGGGGTATACTAAAGAACAAAGCTCGATTAGTGGCTCATGGTTACCCTCAAGAAGAGGGAATTGATTTTGAAGAGTCTTTTGCTCCAGTTGCAAGATTAGAGGCTATAAGGATTTTTCTCGCGTTTGCTGCTCATATGAACATGGTCGTCTACCAAATGGATGTGAAGACTGCGTTTCTGAATGGTAATCTACGAGAAGAAGTTTATGTTAGCCAGCCAGATGGGTTTGTGGATAAAGATAAACCAAATCACGTGTACAAGCTTAAGAAAGCTCTTTATGGGTTGAAACAAGCTCCACGCGCGTGGTATGACATGTTGTCTTCGTTCCTGATATCCCAAGACTTCTCCAAAGGTTTAGTGGATCCCACATTGTTCATACGTAGAGACGGCAAGGAACTACTTCTGGTATAAATATATGTCGATGATATCATCTTTGCTACATCTACACCTGAACTTTGTGACCTATTTTCTAAAATCATGTGTTCAAAATTTAAGATGTCAATGATGGGCAAAATCTCATTTTTCTTAGGACTACAGATTTCTCAAAGTCCTAGAGGCATCTTTATTAACCAGTCAAAATATGCCCTTGAATCCTTAAAGAAATACGGTTTTAACTCTTGTGACCCAGTGGATACTCCCATGGTGGAGAAATCCAAACTGGATGAGGATAAAGAAGGGAAAGCCGTTGATCCGTCACACTATCGTGGTATGATAGGCACCCTCCTTTATCTCACAGCCAGTAGACCTGACCTATAATTTGCTATATGCATGTGTGCCCGGTATCAGGCTCGGCCTACCGAAAAGCACTTAAATGCAGTAAAAAATATCTTTTGACATCTAAAAGGAACCGTTAATCAGGGACTATGGTATCTGAAGGATTCTTTGATTGCTCTAACAGCATTTGTAGATGCGGATCATGCTGGTTGTCAAGATACACGCCGTAGTACATCTGGTAGTATGAAATGTTTGGGAGATGGACTTATCAGTTGGTCATCAAAAAGGCAGAAAAGCGCTACGATATCCAGTACGGAAGCTGAATATATTACTTTGTTCGGCTGTTATCCTTAAATCCTTTGGATGAGATCATAGCTTATCGACTATGGCTTTGGTTTCAACAAAATTCCAATGTACTGTGATAACAAAAGCGCTATTGCCTTATGCTGCAACAACGTTCAACATTCCAGATCAAAGCTTATAGACATCAAATTTCACTTAATTAAGGAGCATGTTGAGAATGGGGTGATCGAACTTTACTTTGTCAATACGGAGTATCAACTGGCGAACATCTTTACTAAAGCTCTTGGCCAAGAAAGAATTGAATTTCTGATCAACAAGTTGGGAATGCAGAGTTTTACGCCAAAGACTCTGAAACAATTGGCAGATGAAGTTGATGAATAGTGGTGGTACCTATTCACATATCCTGTATCATATTTATATACATAAAACCATAAAAACCAAAATTCAGTTTGTCCTATAAATACTAGACTATTCCCCACTATTTTCTCACCTTTTGTACTCATTCTTTCTGTTCTAAAACAGCCCACACATCTCATTAAAATCCTTTGATCATCTAATCATAAAGCTTTGTTTCTAAGTGATCCAAGCTCAATTCCTCAAGTTCAGAGAAGAATACTTCCACATCAAGTGAATAAAGTATTACAACATTTGTTTTGTTGTTGCAATCTATTGCAATCCATATCATAACTTAATAAATCAATTGTAAATCAGTAAAGTTGTCGTAAGTTGTAGAAATCTTGTGATTGTATGTAAGTATAGGTTCGATCTTGGTGAACGTTCCTTGTAGTGTTAGTTTAGGATGTGATCTATTAGTAGTGGCTTGTAAAATAGTGGTGGAAGAAAACAAGTGTGAAGAAGTTGTGGTAGTCGATCAAGTCGTGAAGTCAATTGTTAAGTGAAGTTGTGAAGTTGTGGTAGATTGGTTCTAGCTAAAATTAGAACATCAAACATCTAGCAATTCGTCAAACTCCAAGATAATCGAAAGTGTGTAAGTTTTCTCCGCCATAAGGGAGCTTGTTGACTATAGTGAAGAAAACTCCTCGAGTAGGTGCTCGAGGATGGAGTAGGGCGAAGGAGGTGCTTCGTTACCGGAACCACTAAAAATTCCTGCCTTGTGGTATGTTGATTGTTCTTACTCTTATTTCTGGTCTTACCTAATATTTTCGCACTATCCTCATTGAGATTGTTTAGATAAGTATATTGGTTCATAATGTGCAATGTGTTTGAATCACTTAAAAGTCAATTTAAATTTTTTATAAACACTTTAAAACCTTAAATTAAAAAGTGGTAAACTATTCAACCACCTTCTAATTTTCCACAATTGGTATCAGAGCCACGTCAAAGAAGATTTTTAAAATATTTGTATATAAAACTTGAATCAGAAGCCTTATGGAATCGGAAAAATATTAGAAGACAATCTATGCAAAGAACCAACCATTAATTAAAAGTGTATGATTTTATTTATTGGAAAAATAGATTCCGAAACTTAATGTTAAGTCAGAAAGATCGTAGATCTTTTGGCATGTTATTAACCAGATGGTATTTTCCTTCTATTCAAAATAATCCCGAAACTAAAAATGATGAAGTCGTACCTTTTCATAAACAAAATGATGATTTTAAAAAGAAACTTGCTAAAAATAATAAAGCTAAAATGGTAATTTATAATGCTTTGCCACGAAAAGAATATGAAAGAATTTTTATGTGTCAAACCGCAAAAGAAATTTGGGATACTTTGTTAATCACTCATCAAGGTAATAATCAAGTCAAAGCTAACAAAATAGATCTTCTTATTCAACACTATTATTACTAGTCTAAAAGCACTTGATGAAGATTTTTCTAGCAAGAATTATGTTAGGAAGTTTCTTAGGGTATTACATCCAAAATGACGCGTAAAAGTCACGACGATTGAAGAATCAAAGAATCTAACAACCTTACCTCTTGACGAACTTATTGAAAACTTGAAAGTTTATGATGAAGTAATAAAGAAAGATTTCGAAACGGTCAAAGACAATAAAAACATGTCATCTCTTGCATTAAAGGTAAAAAGGAAGTAAGGATGAAGATACTCAAGCTCCGATAGTGAAGAGAAGAGTATGCTATGGCCGTAAAGGAATTCCAAGAATTCTTTCAAGAGACGAGGAAGATTTGAGCTAAGACAACCGCGAGCATAGCAAAACAAGTTCAAAGAAGTAGAAATGATGGCTATGGTAAAAGTGAAAGAATGTTTTAGATGTGTGTGGATCCAAATACCTGCATTGAGAATGTATCAAGTAGCCGCAAAAACACGATCAAAGAGCATTTATTGGAGAAGCAAGAGCGACAACTGAGAAAGATGAAGTGGAAAAGACAAAAGATGAACTAGGTACCTTGTAAGCTCAAACGCCCGATAAATATGCCCTATAGGAATAAACTTGGAACCCGATGAGTAGATAAAGATAGTGGATGCTTATAAACCATGATCGATATCGAAAAAGTTGTTTTCTACATACAAGCTACAACGGAGGAAACGTAAATTATTTAGAGCAACTATCGCGTTAAAAAGACATAGGGAAAATGAACGAATTCTCAAGACTCCCGAATAATTGAAAATGTTGAGCACAGTAGATAACTTAACATATAACTTCTTAGTGTAGTGTCAAAAATATGGGGGTTTTTGATAAAATTAAAATGTAGATATTTATCGAACACGATGATCTAAATAATCAAAGACGAAAAGGTATAGGTAAAGAATGTAGGAAATGAGAAATATATGAAATGAAACTATGAAATAATCCGGAAGACAAAAATAGCCTTGCGACAAATTAGACAAAAACTCCCACTATGGCATAGGAGAATAGGTCACGCTAATATGCAACTAATTCAAATCATTATCAGCTAAATAAATTAGTTTAGAAATCTACCCAAAACATAAATACGGACCGATATTTTTTGATTGCTCGCAAATTGAAAAAGCAAGCCATGTAAGCATAAGGCTAAAATATAGTTTCAACAACTAGATTGCTTAAAACAACTTCACAGTGATTTGTTTGTGCCCATCGCATATACGAAGCTATGGGAGGGAATCGTTTATACCTTAGTAATCGTAGATGACAATTTCTCGATCACATGACTAAGATTTTAGCAAATAAAACCGAAGTCTTCAAAAAATTTAAATATTAGCAAAATGATCCAAAACAAATTAGATGTCCATTTATCAATTAATAGGATCATGGATCGGGAATTTAATAATATGTCCAATCAGAAACTATTTTGATTTAAATGGAATATCCTTCAATTTTTCTGTTCCCTCGTAACTCCACAAACAATAGGGTAGAAGAAAAAAAAACTCGCATTCTACAAAATAAGTAAACCCATGTTTTAAAAAAGAATAATCCATCCCTCAAAATTTTTAGTGAATTCGGTCATCAGCGTCAACACTATCTATATTTAATAAGAGTCTCCATTAGACATATTTTAGGAAAAACTCCATACGAGTTGTTAAGAGGTAGGAAACCAAACCTTAACTATTTTAGAGTATTCGGAAGTAAATGCTTTATTCTTAATACAAAATATTACCTCACCAAGTTTGAATCAAAATCGTATGAAGGTGTTTTCCTAGTATATTCGCAAAATAGTAAAGCTTACATAATACTTAACAAACAAATAATAAAAGTTGAAGAGTTGTTAAATGTAACTTTTAATGAAACTCCTCCCTAATGTAACTTTTAATGAAACTCCTCCCCCGCCTAAAACATCACCATTGGAAGATGATGAGTTAGTCGAAGAAGAAGCCATTGAGGTTAGTAAGACAAAACCCCTAGGCAATGATCTTGAAGACATTTCATTAGAAAACAATCAAATTGTAAATATTAAAGAATCTAAAACTCATCCCTTAGAAAACGTTATTGGTAAGCTAAATCAAAGAACTCTTAGGTCGTAAGCTCAAGACAAAAGCAATTTCTTTTGCTTTATTTCAACAACAAAACCTAAAAATATAAATGATGCATTAAAAGATGAAAATTTGGTAATGGCCATGCAAGAGGAACTAAACTAATTTAAAACAAATGATGTTTGGGAACTAGTCCCAAATCCTATGGATATGACCATTATAGGAACAAAATGGGTATATAGAAAAAAACTCGATGAAAATGGCGTCGTAACTAGAAACAAAGCTAGGTTAGTCGCCCAAGGTTATAATCAACAAGAAAGAATTGATTATGACGAAACATATGCACCCGTAGCTAGACTAGAGTCCATAAGAATACTTTTAGCTTATGCTTGTGCACTAGACTTTAAGTTATACCGAATGGATGTGAAGAGTGCATTCCTTAACGGTTTTATTAATGAGGAGGTTTACGTGGCATAACCTCCGGATTCATTGACTTCGCAAAACCTAATTATGTCTATAGACTTAAGAAAGCTCTTTATGGTCTAAAACAAGCCCCAAAAGCTTGGTACGATCGATTAAAATCCTTTCTTATTAAACATGATTACTCCATGGGAATGGTAGATAACACACTCTTCACTAAAAAGAAAGACTCCAACCTTATTATTGTCCAAATATATGTTGATGAGATTATATTCGGATCAACTTGTCAAGATATGTGTGATGACTTTGCCAAGATCATGCATGATGAGTTTGAAATGAGTATGATGGGGGAACTAAAATTTTTCTTCAGATTACAAATAAAACAATTAGATGATGGAATATTTTTTAATCAATCAAAAAATATTAAGGAAAGCATTAGAATATGGACTAGAAGACTCAAGTCCCAATTAAACCCCACATGTCCTACAGAAACCAAACTCACGATAGAGAATCAAGTGAGTCCGTAGATAATACCAAATATAGAGGACAAGAATAGGTAGTTTATTATACTTAAAGAAAGTAGAAAACTCGATATCATGTTTAGTGTTTGCCTTTGTGCATGCTTTCAAGAGGATCCCAAAGCCTTTCACCTAGAAGCGGTTAAACGTATCTTCTGATATATTAAAGGCACTACACATTTAGAATTATGGTATCCTAAGGGATCCGGCATAAAAACAATAGTGTATGTGGATTCGGATCATGCAGGAGATTACATAGATCGCAAGAGCACTAGTGGTGTTTGCACGTTTATGGGATGTTGCCTAACATCTTGGTTTTCAAAGAAGCAAACCGCTCTGCATCTCCACAACCAAAGCTGGAATATTGTACCGCCGTAAAGGTATGTCAACAAGCCCATTGATGAAACAAGCCTTCGAGACAATGAATATGGGCGATAGAGTTAGACAACATTAGCAAAAATGTGTGCTAACAAAGGAGCTATAGACAAAAAAAAGAATCTCGTCAACACTTACTAACAAAACACAATGAATATACGCCACACTTACTTATACATAATGTCAAATAAAGGGAATATCTCTATAGAAAAGGTCACATCAGAAGACAACATAGCCACATATCTAACAAAACCTCTTAAAACGTGACCATTTAACTACTTATGTCAGGTCTAGGAATATGGAACAAAAATTGATTAAGTTTTCGGCATAATAAAGAAATCAAAGAACTGTTTATCAAAAATCTAAGAAAAAATTTCTTACCGTGTGCGCCCCTTAATTTCATAAATGGTGTCCCCCTTAATGTTTTAAGGAGACCGACCCTGACTATAAGGGGACCACCACATGACTAAATTTGTTTCTCTCTCTGTGTCTAGGTTTCTATTTTACACAAAAACACAAGATTGGGAAAAGTCTATAAGCAAAATTTTACAAATTCTTCCATCTAAGTGCATATCTCATATATAATAGTCCCAATCTATTGTTTTCTAAAAAGTCTTTCTCACAACTAGGAGCACATGAAAATCAATTTTCATATATTGTTGAGATATGCTAAAAACATTTTTCACATATGCATAATGTTCTCTTACTTGTTGTCAAAAGTATATAATCTAATATATATTTTCGACAATCTTGGTTGAGCAAATTAAATCAAGAAGCATTTGGATTATTTCTTAGGTTTTACATGTCTTAGTGTCGAAATAATTGCTACTTCACATTTGTCGCACTTAAGCACACACTAGTATTTGCACAAAAGTTTGGTTCGTTTTTAACTTAACCCTCTTGTCAAGATAAATTCTTTGGGCATTATATCTAGTTACTATTTTATATGCTCTTCACTCTTTTGGTCTTCAATTCATATATGATTATATGCCAAAATTATGTGAAATAGTTTTACATATGTAGAATGTTGAATGCTTAATTGCTATGTGCTAAAAAATCTTAATTGCCATAAAAGGATGGACTTGCTGCAAATTAACCACCAAAACAGAAACCCTCACACAAAATTTTGAGAAAAATCGATTTTTGGGAAATCTGGGAAATGGCAGTAGGCGGCCCCCTTAATTCATAAAGCGCGGCCCCTTTAATTTTAAGGGGACCGACCCTTAATTAAGGGGACCGGCCTAAACAGTTACGGGTAAAACAGTTGTAACAACCCACAATTTTCATCACTGTAATTTCTACTTATATTATATTAAATACTACTTTTTCACAGGAAAATTTTTGCTTTATTCCATTATGTAACATAGTTTATAATTCTAAAGTAAACGAGCTCACTCAACTACCTATGCCAATTCTATCTATGTTTATATCACGTAAACGCCTTAATATGTCAAGTCAATATTCTAATATCCTCTATATCATGTACGTTATCTATTTAACGTAATTTTCATAACATTATTACTAAATGGACTTTATCCGTTAACGTTTATACCAAAACCCTAACTACATGTAATGTATACATACAAAACGAATATACAAGCTTATGATGCATATGTATAAGTATTCCTAAGCATAAATTCAAATATGTTTTTCCTCCTAAATCATGGCACGACACCTTAAAGCTTAAAGTACAAGCCAATTGTGCATGATATTCAAATGAGCTTATTTCCCTCCAAATTCTACAAGGCATTTAGTACCACCTTTCTAGCCTAGATTACAAGTCTTCTAAGCACAACATTTAAACATATTATTTTTCCTCCAAACACCATTCCACACTTGTCTTAAACTAAAACCCTAACCCGATACCACTTAAACTAGTTTATAATTATAGATTCAAAATTTGATCCGTGATAAAACATAGGATCTGGGCAAAATCAGTAGGCTTTAGGTATTAAGAAAAAATACTAGGTTGTAGCCCTATGTCTTGTGATCATTTTTCCGGTTGACTCTACCCGATTCGATGTCGGATGAATTAGTTATAGCCGAAATAGCAAAGGTGCGCAGATTCTGCACACCTGTAGTAAACGGCTATTAAAAGGATTAACTTTGTAAATATATATAAACCAAGGGTATATATTGCCATTTTGCATTCTTAAAGGTATAAAATGTAATATTTTTATATAAATTATAAAAATATATTTTAATATTATAAGACTCGATTTTATTAAAACCCAATACAATTGTCGTTATCATTCATCGATCGAAACACTATAAAACAATTATGTTATAAATATAACATAATTTATCATCCACTAGCTTTTGAAGAAACCTAAAATGATAAAATCTTGTCATTTAATCTATAACGTATCACGTTACTAGGGAATTTTATTGGAGGGGTTTTATTTGGATAGACGTTTTGATGAGTTGCTGGATTTACGATTTAAAGTGTCCTAGCTCCTTAAACGTTTACTGCATGACCTTTGAATTATGATAGCCCGAACAGTGATACAGTATTTCCAATAATTAATAAATCAAAGTAAAATGTATGTTAAACTTTATAAAGTTTTGAAAACATAAACAATCACATTAAGACTTGACATATTACCCTCAGGTTACGTGACAAGGCCGTTACTTTCATTTCATATACTTTTTCCATCAATCAGATTTCCCTGTTAAGGTGAGTTCGTAGCCTCGCTTTTAAATATTTTGAATACTTTATAAACCCGCGAGGGAGATACATGCTTAAACCATGAATGCAAGTGTTTTTCCAACTGTATGCTATCCAGATATATTATTGCCTATGTACCTTCCAGTGCCACTATTTCCATATCATGAAACATTAATTACTTGCGAGTAAACGCAAATATTGTAGATAGATCTATTAGGGGTGATGACTCCCGTTGGTATACCCGTTCATAGGGTAACCAAACGCACTATATTTGACTTAATAGGTATCCTTGGCAAATTACTTTCCATAGGGACATTTGTTCCTCAACCAATGTCACTACGGTGATTTCCATGTTAACGTATTAATGTCATGAGCTTAGGGCAATAATACTATTTTATGTGATAATTATACTCATTGCAATTATTACTATCTATGTGTGTATAACAGCGTAACCCACTGTCTATGATGACTTGTATTTAACTATTTTTCATAAACCTGTGAATTTCACTCAACCATTGTGTTGACCTTTTTAGCATGTTTATCTTAGGTAATTGAGCAACTTATGGCACGAAGTGGCACGGACTTGAAGATGGCTAAATTGTTATCATTCAAACTTTATGTTTCTAGATTTTGGGACCTCTTTTTGTAAAAACTCTGATGAATAAATAAATGATAACAAAATTTTCCAAAACGTCTCTTTATGAGTCGTTTTCTATGATTATGTCTGTTGATCCATGAAGTAATACCCCAGATTAGCTTCCGCTGCTATATGTCAAAAATAGGGGTGTTACAGATTGGTATCAGAGCTCATGGTTATAGAGAACAAGGGTAAAACCTAAACTATAACTACTTTTTTTCCATCCAAGAAAGTCCTCCGTGCCACTGCAGTTTCCAGAATAGTATGTGTAAGAAATTTCCATGGCAGATAATACACTACTATTATATTATATATAAATAACTTATGTTATTTCCACTAGGTTGTTATATAGTCATGTCTCCCCCCCCCAACCTATTATTATCCTATCTGATTTCGATGTTGAGGATACTTTTTCCTCTACACATTCTCTTAACTATATCCCGGCTTCACCAGACTATTTCCCAGCCTCACCGAGAATCACATCTCCTAACTTTTCAGATGATTTAACTAAGGATCTTTTAGCCTCACTAGCCCTCTCACTTTTTTTTATGATGACCCATATATAAAGGTCATGCAAGCATATGATGCTACTGGTAATGAATTACCACAAGCTCTTATTGCCCCACCGATGATTTTTCCTCCATCTCCAATGTTATCACTATCACCAATGTTTGATTTCCTGACATTTCTTTCCTCCTGAGAAGATTTCACCACCTAAAGACGCTGAGACACCTGTTGAATCACCCATTCCAATATCTCCATCTTCATCAGTAGGATCTTCATCACCGTTTAGGTCAACTACACCACCACCAGACTATCCCTTTGATAAGTCTATCTTAGATAACTCATTATGGATCATACCGCAACCACTTGGAAGTGAACCAGTCCCTGAGAAACCTAATGAGTCAGATGCTTGTTAGAGTATTCATCTATAGAAGTCTTAGATTCCAAAATTTTCTGTTATATCCTGCAATGTAATATCAAAGAATGATCATAAGTCTTTGTATTATAATTTTCATACCTTAACTTGTGATATGACTATATCGTTTTATGGATTCTTATTATGTGTTGTCTTATATATGTTGATAGATGCCTCCCAAGAGAACATCAACATCTACAGTACTAGCTACGACTCAGGCTGCCATCCGAAAACTAGTTGCTGATAGTATTGCTACTGCTCTGGAAGCACAAGCTACAACCATGGCAAGTACTGACAATCTAAATAGGAATATTGGACCAAGAGAAACTCCTGTAGCAAGAAAATGTACTTACAAAGAGTTTATGAGTTGCCAACCTTTCTACTTCAATGGTACGGAAGGAGCTGTTGGTCTCATTCGTTGGTTTGAACGAACTGAATCGGTATTTTCTCGTAGCAACTGTACCGAGGACTGCAAAGTGAAATTTGCTACTGGTACTCTCACCGAGGATGCCTTGTCCTGGTGGAATTCCTATGCCAAACCTATTGGAATAGAGCAAGCCGACAAGATAGCCTGGACTGAATTGAAAAGGCTCTTGACCAATAAGTATTGCCCTCGAACTGAAGTCAAGAAAATGGAAGACGAATTTTACAACTTGGTTGTGAAAGGAAATGATCTCAAGACTTATGCTAGAAGATTCCAGGAATTAGCAGTCTTATGTCCAAATATGGTACCAAACACTGAGAAACTTATGGAAGCTTTCATTGGGGGATTACCCAGAAGTATTGAAGGAAATGTTACCGCTTCAAAGCCTTAAACATTAGAGGAAGCCATTACCATAACCCAGAGGTTAATGGATCAAGTAACAAAGCACGATGTTGAGCAAGGAACCAATTATCACAAATGAAAGTTTGATGATAGAAGAAACAACAACAACTACCCTAATAATCGTGACAACAATAACTATCCCAATGATCGTAACAACAACAACTACCAAAATAACCAGAACAACAACAATAACAACCGTAACAATGATTACCACCAGCAGCAAAATGAAAGGCATGAAACCTTCAGGACTTATGGAAACCGTGGATATAATGGACCTCATCCCCTGTGTAGGAAGTGTACACTGCATCACACAGGACCTTGCACTGTCAGGTGTCAGAATTGTAACAAAGTAGGCCATCAGACCAGAAACTGTAGAAGCTAAGAACTTCTGTTTCCAAATATCACTCTATCACTCAACTAAATCTCAGGACGAGATTTCTGTAAGGTTGAGGGAATGTAACAACCCACAATTTTCATCACTGTAATTTCCACTTATATTATATTAAATACTACTTTTTCACGGGAAATTTTTTGCTTTATTCCATTATGTAACATAGTTTACATTTCTAAAGTAAACGAGCTCACGCAACTACCTATGCCAATTCTATCTACGTTTATATCAAGTAAACGCCTTAATATGTCAAGTCAATATTCTAATATCCTCTATATCATGTACGTTATCTATTTAACGTAATTTTCATAACATTATTACTAAATGAACTTTATCCGTTAACGTTTATACCAAAACCCTAACTACATGTAATGTATACATACAAAACGAATATACAAGCTTATGATGCATATGTACAAGTATTCCTAAGCATAAATTCAAATATGTTTTCCCTCCTAAATCATGGTACAACACCTTAAAGCTTAAAGTACAAGCCGATTGTGCATGATATTCAAATGAGCTCATTTCCCTCTAAATTCTACAAGGCATTTAGTACCACCTTTCTATCCTAGAGTACAAGTATTCTAAGCAAAACATTTAAACATGTTTTTTCCTCCAAACACCATTCCACACTCGTCCTAAACCAAAACCCTAACTCGAAAACACTAGCAAACCCGATACCACTTAAACTAGTTCATAATTATAGATTCAGAATCTGATTTGTGATAAAACATAGGATCTGGGCAAAATTAGTAGGCTTTGGGTATTAATTAAAAATACTAGGTTGTAGCCCTATGTCTTGTGATCATTTTTCCGGTTGACACGACCCGATTCGATGTCGGATGAATTAGTTATAGCCGAAATGGCAAAGGTGCACAGATTCTGCACACCTGTAGTAAATGGCTATTATCTCTAGAGTTTTGTATAGTAACCCCTAAATATGTTAAACTAAAAGTTATAGAGGACTCAAATATCTAACCATGCTAACTGGTTTGAGCTTCATTGTAGTTACGGTTTGTAAATGGCAACCATTTTACCAAGACTAATATTGGCTGTCCAAAAACAGCCATGAACTCCCAAAGAATAGCCATGCCCTTTCATTAAAAATTCGACCCTTGAGCCCCAAGCAAGACCTTTGGCCACCACTCAAGACCCTTGGGCACCACTGAAACATCTTGGCCACTACTCCACTCCAAAAACTTGGCCATTACTTCTCTTCTACAATATAAATACACGCATACATACATTCATTTCATTCATACACGCATTCATACTCAAAACAACTTCAATTGTGATCTAACCATGCATAGATGAGAAGAAGGAATTAATCTAGCAATGTAGAAGCAAGAAATAGAGAAAAGAGGTCTTGATTCATTCTCCAAAGGGAGTTTGTTCGACCCATTTCAAGTCATTCGACCCATTTCTACATTTTGACTCATTTCAAGTTCAAGTAAGCTCATAACTCGTTCAATAAACTCTTACCTTATTTTAGAACTTTCATAAGCTTTGTTAGATCCTATATAAACTATTTTTTATGCCCTTGAACCACAAACCCATGCGTTTTTATTTTCCTAAACCAAACGTGCCCATTTTGATCTTTCTAGTTCTTAAGCTCTTTTGAGTATACTATGAAGCCTCGTGAAATAATTAATTATTTCTAACTTATTTTAGCTTATAGTAATAAGCTATAACCTGCAAATTACTTTCTATATTGAAAAATATCAAGATTATGAATTTTAGACTAAAATTGTAAATATTTTCATGCACAAGGTTATATATTGTAAATTTATGAAATTATATAGTTTTGGGTCAAAAATGTCATTTTCTTAAAGTTATAACTACAAGGGGCTATTTTGCCAAATTTTAAAGTCAAAGGTTTAATATATATATATTTTATATATATAAAGGATTAAACTCATAAAAGTATAAAAATCAAGGGTATATATTGCCATTTTTGTATTCTTAAAAATATAAAATGTAATATTTTTGTATAAATTATAAAAATATATATAAATATTATAAGACTTGATTTTATTAAAACCTGACACATTTGTCGTTATTAATCATCTATCGACGCATTATAAAACAATTACATATTTAACGTAACTTATCATCGACTAGCTTTTGAAGAAACTTAAAATCTTATCGTATCACGTTACTAGGGAATTTCATGTGAGGGGTTTCATTTGAGTATACGTTTTGATGAGTTTGCTGGATTTACGATTTAAAGTGTCCTAGCTCCTCAAACGTTTACTGCATGACCTCTGAATTATGATAGCCCGAACAGTGATACAATATTTCCATAAATTAATAAATCAAAGTAAGATGTATGTTAAACTTTATAAAGTTTTGAAAACATAAACAATCACACTAAGACTTGACATATTACCCTCAGGTTACGTGACGAGGCCGTTACTTTCATTTCATATACTTTTGCCATCAATCAGATTTCCCTGTTAAGGTGAGTTCATAGCCTCGCATTTTAAATCTTTTGAATACTTTATAAACCCGCGAGGGGGATACATGCTTAAACCATGAATGCAAGTGTTTTTCCAACTGTATGCTATCCAGATATATTATTGCCTAAGTACCTTCCAGTGCCACTATTTCCATATCATGAAACATTAATTACTTGCGAGTAAACGCAAATATTGTGGATAGATCTATTGGGGGTGACGACTCCCGTTGGTATACCCGTTCATGGGGTAACCAAACGCACTATATTTGACTTAATGGGTAACCTTGGCAAGTTACCTTTCCACAGGGACATTTGTTCCTCAACCAATGTCACTACGGTGATTTCCATGTTAACGTATTGATGTCATGAGCTTAGGGCAATAATACTGTTTTCTATGATAATTATACTCATTGCAATTATTACTATCTATGGGTGTATAACAACGTAACCCACTGTCTATGATGACTTGTATTCAACTATTTATCATAAACCTATGAATTTCACTCAACCATTGTGTTGACCTTTTTAGCATGTTTATCTCAGGTAATTGAGCAACTTATGGCACGAAGTGGCACGAACTTGAAGATGGCTAAATTGTTATCATTCAAACTTTATGTTTCTAGATTTTGGGACCTCTTTTTGTAAAAACTCTGATGAATAAATAAATGATAACAAAATTTTCCAAAACCTCTCTTTATGAGTCATTTTCTATGATTATGTCTATTGATCCATGAAGTAATACCCCAGATTAGCTTCCGCTGCTATATGTCAAAAATATGGGTGTTACAACAGTATTTTTCATCCCTTTTTGACCAAATACCCTCTAGACTTAGCTACTGTTTCCCTAAATTCACAAACATTTCTTGGATTTGACCCTTTAAATGTTCATTATTCCTTATTTAAACCTTCCCTCCACTATAAATACATTCTCAACCATCATCATCACAATCATCCTCACCAATGACAACTCATAACAAACACACATCCAAACCATCAAGGGTAGCCAAAATAAGTGTGAAACCCGTTTGGAGGAAAAAACTAAACTCTTGTACCACATCCAATAAGCATAATGTAAGTTCACCTTCACCAATGTCAAAACCACTCATGCCTCATCATGAACCATCTTAAGAAAACAATCACCCTAATCAAGCATTATCAAATCCTTACATCAAGAACACTACCACATCACCATAAGTTGTCTCACATTCTCCATTTCCCATCTCACCCATCAATTCACATGTTACTCACACTCAAGCTCCACCTCAAAGTGACAACCAAACTCAACACACACCACCTATATCTCCAAGTAGAGAAAGCCTAGTTGATGACATTAATCAACTACATGACCTATCAAACCTCTTAGCCATGCATCTCTCTCAACAACAAAACAACATTCCCTTATCACCTTACTCTCTAAACCTACCACACACCCTCAACATCAACCAAGTTGAAACCCATGTTAGGTATTGCCCTTGTTGCATCTTCACCCAAAAAAAATTTCTTGCTTTAAGTGAGGATATCAATTGGATTGAATTCCTCCTTACTCGACCTTATCCACCACCTAGAGTTCAAAGAGATTACCCTTCCACAACTGCCTCCGCTCCAAACTCTTCGACCAACTAATCTCATAATATGCCTCCAAATAATCGTTAAACCCTTTTGTGTCGCAAGCAAGTCATAAATCCTTCTATTGCTATTTAGGATTTTTTTTGTATTAATATGCTTCTAAAGTATATTCGTTTTTCTTTATGTATGTGATTCGTTGACGGTATACACTTAAAATACACAAGTAAGAATCAATGATAAAAAGATTCTGGAAGAGATATTCCCGGGTCGTATGTCCCAACGAGGCTGCAATTGAAATTTGTCCTGGTTTGATGAAAAATTGAATGATGGAAACACTAATATAATTACAACTAAAATTAATTTAAATAAAACCTAATTTAATCTACGGGAAACAGATATAGGAAATGGGGATCTTACACTCTCTGAGTCTATCACTGCCTATATCTGTGTGTGCTCCCCTCACTCATCTCGCTCACCTCACATTTTCCTTACATTTCCTTTTCACACATTACTAGAGATCCCTCCCCCCCCCCCGTCTCCCCCCAACATTCACTCATTTATCTCGAATATAGACTCATTATATGAGTCAATGTAGTTAATATGACAGATAAATGACTCTCTCTGTATAGAACTTAGATTATTATGTCTCTCATAATTTACCCTTTGTGTCGCAAGCAAAAGTCAATAAAATCCGTTATTGTATTTAGGATTTTTTTTGTATTATTATGATTTAAAAGTATAATTGTTCTTTCTTTAAGTATGTGATTCGTTGACGTTTATACACTTCCAAAATTCACAAGTCAAGAATCAATGTTAAAAAGATTTGGTAAGAGATATTCCACGGGGTTCGTATGTCCAAAACGAGGCTTTATTTGCAATTGAAATTTGACTGGTTATGATTGATATTTGATTGATGGAAACACTAATATAATTACTACTAAAAATTTATTTAATACAAACCGAATTTCACTCTATTTACGGGAAACAGATATAGGAAATGGGGGATCTTAAAATACTACGGGAAACAAAATTAGTTATAGGGAAATCCTTAAAATTTACTAAAAATTTTAAGAAAATAATTTGCTAAATTAAATTAAAAACAAAATTAAATTACATTAATTAACTGAAACTTGAAAAATAATTAAAAGAAAACTTGAAAAAAAAAACGGAGGTCGTTTGAATGTTTTTAGAACGAAATGAAACCGGAACAAACGCAACGGGTTTGTTATTATGTTTTATAAAAGGGGTTCCTCTGTCTGTCTCTCTTAAAAACAGATATTTAAGAAAAATTAAGCCTCCTATACCCTAAATGTTATATTTTTCCTAGGACAACTAAATGAAACAAGAAAACTGTTTACAAAAAAAGCAGGAAAGTATAATTATTTTGTGTGTGTGTGTTGTTTTTTGGGATTTTTTTTTTTGAATTTTTAAAGATTTATCTCTCTCTATTAAAAACTAATTAAAACTAAGAAAATAGAAAAAGACAAAAAATAAAAGTTATAAAAATTCTGAAAAAATAAAATTAAATAAAGAAAAAGTTAACAATTCTAAAAATATAAAAATGCCCAAATTTTACTGATTAAATTAAAAGTAATTAAACTAATTAATTTTAAACCTAATTTATATTAATTAAATTAAATAAACTAACTAAAGCTAACTGTTGTTAAAACAAAAGGACTAACAGTGAAAGGACACAAGGACAAACGGGGTAACAGGCTAACTAACCACAGGGACTAACAAAGGTAACTATAAAAGACAAAATTACACAAATGGTCCCTGAAGTGGACCCCGATTGCAAGGTGGGTCCAAAGTGCTTATTATCAAAAAGCAAAAGAAGCAAAGTTGTAAAAGGGCTCAAGGGGAGCAATTTTCGTAAAAGGCACTTAGTATAAATCTCAGTGAATAAGCCAGAAAAATAAGCTTTTTGGGACAGCAGACTTAATAAGCTTATAAGCTTATTTTTCTTGGCTTTTTGGGATTTAAGCCAACAAAATAAGCTATAATTATGGGAAACAAATAAATAGGGAGAGGGGAGTCCTAAATATAAGCTAAGGTATCTAGATTAAGCCCTAAATAAGCTGGAAAGAAAATAAGCTATATTAACAGTTTTAAAAAGAAAACAGAAAAAGGTGAACTTTAAGCTAGATTTAAGCTAAGCTAAAGAGTGAGTTAAGCTAAGAAAGCTTGGGGATTTAAAGAACTAGTAATAAGCTACAATAAAAAGCTAAAAATCCTAAGTGCTTAATACAAAATAAGCTAGATAAAAGAGGCTGAAAATGGTGCTCAGCACCAGGGGAGATGCAACACAGTGAGCTAAAGGGCTTTTTTGGGCTTATGAAATAAGCTCTTAAGAGCTTTTTAGCCAAAATAAAATACAAACAGATTAAAAGGGCATGTAATTAAGCTTATTTCCAAAATTTGAGAGCTTAGGAAACAATATAAGCTGCTGAATTTGTGGCTTAAAAAGGAGGGGTCTAAAAAAAATTTGCAAAGCCAAATTTTTGACTTATGCTTGGTGAGGTTAAAAGACAGAATAAGGGGTCTTCTTTTTGGCTTCTTGTAACTCAAACAACACAAGAAATAAGGTGCTTAAGCTGTTTCAACAGCTTAAGCCCTTATGGTCACTTTGGCTCATTTAAATTTTGACAGAATATAGAAAAGGCACAAAAACTTATTTTAGAACTAAGAGTGGTGATTAAAGTGGCCTAATGAAGCCCACACACTCAGCCAAAGTTGGCTGAGTGGTTACAACCCATAACCAACCCAAAATGACCCATTTTCATGCTAAACCAAACACTCCCTTAATTTATAAAAAAGGTTTTTTAACTGTTTTTTATGGGTAATTAAGCTGAGAAAGGGATCACAAATGAATTTTAATAACTTTTAACATATGTTTAAACAACTTAAACAGAATTAAACAGCCTAAATCATAGTTCAAATTTCGACAATGGTGATTTTCACAAACTTCTTAACTTTTATATTAAAAATGAAAATTGTTACAACATATAGCTTTAAACCAACTGAGTTACACTTAAATGATTAAAAGAAAGACTTGGAATTTAAAATTAAGCTAAAAAAAACATAAAAATGGTGTGTGTGCTTCGGCTTGGTCTTGGCTCTTTTATAGAAGTCCTTTGCCCTTTCTTTGTGTTGGGATGTGTTAGCTGTGAGAGTAGAAAGTAGCATGCTCAATCCTAGCCATCCATTCGCCTTGTAGCAATCTCAGCCATTGAAGGGGGGTGCGAGGTTGACTGATTTCCAAGTGGGAAGAGATATAGAGGCAGGGTAAGGTGGAAATGGGTGAGGGGTGAGCTGGAAAGTACTTGGGAGGTGGTTTGGGAGAGAAAACAGTGGGAAAATGGCTGGTATGGTTTTGGCGGGTACGGGGGGTGGGTTGCAGGGTTTAAACGCGAAGAATGGGGAAGAGGCACAAATGGCCCCCCATCTTTCCTTCTCTTTTCATTTCTTTTTAGGCCGAGTTTTTAGTTATAACATAGTTTGGAAAGTGGCAGTTTTGGTCCTTGACGTTTTTATAACTAAAAGAAAAAGAGGATTTGGCAAATTGCAAATTTGGTCCCTGCTGTTTATTAACTAAAAGGGGTAAAGAAAGTTTAAGCAAATTGCAAAACTAGCCCTTGTGTTTTATTTTTCTATTTTTCTCTTTAAAACAACTTTCAAAATTGGCAGTTTAGCCCCTAAAGTTTTATAAAAAAGGATTTTGGGCTTTTGTTGGGCTTGGGATTTGTATTGGGCCCACTGGGTTTGGGTTTGGGCCCAATAAGGTGTGTGGGCTTGTATTGGGCCCACTGAGTGTGTCTGGGCCCAATAAGGT
>BQNB010084094.1:0-28851 GCA_026074375.1 Tanacetum coccineum
TATAGATAGAAGTTTCACGTAATGGATGTCCTAAAAGCTAAACAACAGTCATATTTTTAGACATGTTTAATTAAGTAAATGAAACACAATATTGTAAAATGACGTTAAACTCAAGTTTTTCAAAAGTTGCTTCGAGAAGCTTTTAAACATAAGCTTGTAAACTTCTTTTTAGTGAAGGTGAACATATATTAATAACAACAACATATTACATCAATAAAAAAAGAAAATATATAGACATGCCTATATCTTGAATACGACCAGCTATACTTGCCATTAGAGATACAACAAATGAGACAACAAAGAAACTCTCTCGGATAAGCTTGTAAACTTCAAGAACACTAAAACAATTTGTGGCTACATGGCCCCTAGCCCAGAAGGCGTAGCGAGCCCACACAACCAGCCCAGAAGGCAATGGCACCCTTCCCTTTACGCACACGGGAGGAAACCCCTATCGCCCTAGACAAGACTCGAACATGAGACCTTGCATAGGAGGGTAAAACCTCCATACCATTTACACCAAAGGTAGGAAGTGCGGATATTCAGTTCTTAAAAGTACACTACTTAAGAAAGTTAGAATTACAGTAGTACAGGTTTTGGGATTTCGTTTTTTTTTTGTGATCACGGGTCAGCCTTGGTGTCTTCGTGTTTGGTCTTCTTGATGTTGTGCTCACATTTCCCAATAATAAATAACTCTGATGGTTGGTCGCAAGGATGATGGGTCAACTATCTGGCTCCAACAACACCGTAGAATAGACGAAGTTGTGCAGGCGCAAAACAGGAGCCAGTATAGGCGACTTAGACTCTGATTAGTGACGTGGCCGCTGGCGTCGGAAGAAACGACTATACATATCTTTAATTCATCATTCTCTACTGCCTCTCCCCATTCCAGAAGATTCAGGCATCGATTTACCACATCTAATATCCATCGTCAGTGTGTTGAATGACTTGAATCTATTTGACACGCATGTCTATAAAAAATCAGATATTTGACATAAGGCATGTTTGAACATGATGGCGTGCTATGGAGCATTAAGCAAAAAAACATGTCATAAGAATCAGGCCTACAATATCTACAACTTTTCATATGCTCGCTTCAAAAATCACTTTAATTCAATATTTATTTGAGTCAGACTAATGTGATGTCCTTGGAAATCACCATGGTTATACTCCACTCTTTGGTAAGCTGAGGCTTAGGGTTGCTGACGAGTCTTTTAAGGTTAACAATATTGATTTTAAATGTTGACTACAATAAATTAAGATGATAATCTAATTTTGTTTAGTTCTTTCACTATTATTATTGTTATAAAGATTGTAGTGTGAAGGTTTACGAAGAAAATAGTCAGCGTAATGAAGTCAAATGAGTTATCTGATCCTCAAGGAGGTGCAATTATCGTGTCTTAGGCTTTCACCTAAGTTCTCTTAACAAATGGGTCACCCAATGACTAATGGTCTAAAAACCGGTGCCTGAGGGATCATGTGCAAACAATAAGATGCCCCTGAACCAATGGCAACTATTATGTTTTATGAAGTTGTGGTAATCATATAATAGCCTATTTGAGCGTTTGACTAATTCTAATTATTCAAGGATTTAAATTCATCTAGATATACATAATCAGTTTTGCTACAGCCAAACACCTAAACTTGATTAATCGCTAGATGAAAATGCAGTAACAAGATAATTTGTTTCTAGTAGTTAAAATGCATCTTTGTTTAGGTCAAGGCTAGGACATGAACTGGAAAAATATAGCCATGTTTCTCTTTCGTCATCAAAGCAACCGCAGTATCTGATAGTGTTATTTTCAGGGTAAAATAATCATTGTTATAAGAGCACGGGGTACCATAACGCCGTGGTGGCCGGCGTTAACGCCGTGGCCGGCGTTATGGTACCGGACTCCCTTTTTCGGCAACGGCGTTGGGTGCCAAGTTGCCACAGCAACTTGGTAACTTGGCCCCCTTTTTTTTAAATTTTCACCCCCTCAACGTTTAAAAACGGCTAGTTTTCAAAATTTGAATTTTGTTTTTTTTTTCATTTTACCTTATAAATACTACCCCAACTCAACCATTTTACACACACTAAAACAAAAACACTCTCTACACACAAAAATGAATCAAAATAATGAAGATTGTCAACTCTCCGTTTTTGAAATCGATGCTAATGATGATGAAACCGACGTGGTCTTTTTGGAGCAAGCGTACGCGTATCACCAACAATTGGTTGTCGAAGAAAATCGTCTACCACTTACCCGGAACCTAATCAATCGTGACCGGGAGGGGGCCGAAGAACGATTGATGGCCGATTATTTCAATGATCATTGCAGGTATCCCTTATATTATTTTCGAAGAAGATACCGTATGCGCCGAAAACTATTTTTGAAAATAGTCAAAGGCATTAGCACTTATGAGGCCGATCCTCTTCCCGATCATTTTAATTTTTTTAGAGTTCGACCCGATGCTACGGGTCGAATGAGTCTTAGTGTTATTATGAAATGCACAGCGGCCATACGCCAATTGGCATACGGCAACACGCCCGATGCGTTTGATGAATATTTGCAAATGAGTGAGCGTACTGCACGTGATTGTCTAACTAATTTTAATAAGTGCATAATTTCTTTGTACATGGCCGAGTATTTAAGAAAGCCAACGTTGGAAGATGTTGAAAACATATATAATAAACATCTTACAACTCATGGTTTTCCGGGAATGCTTGGAAGCATTGATTGTATGCACTGGGAATGGAAAAATTGTCCAGTTTCATGGCACGGACAATACGGTAGGGGAGATAAAAAATACCCTACTATAATGCTTGAAGCTGTTGCTTCGCAAGATTTGTAGATTTGGCATGCATTTTTTGGGGTAGCAGGTGCAAATAACGATATTAATGTTTTAGATAATTCTCCGTTATTTGATGACCTTATTAATGACACAGCCCATGTACTTCCGTATGTGGTAAATGGTGTTGGTTATGAAAAAGGGTATTACTTAGCCGATGGTATTTACCTACAATGGGCTACTTTCGTGAAATCTTTTACGGTTGCAAATGACGCGAAACATGCTTATTTTAAAAAGCGTTAAGAAGGTGCACGGAAAGATGTCGAACATGCTTTTGGTGTTCTCCAAGAACGTTGGAGAATAATACAACAACCAGCACGATCATACCATGTCAACAGCATTCGTCGAGTCATGTATTCTTGCATCATACTCCATAACATGATTTTAAAAGATCAAAAGATGGCGGTTTTTGACTGGAACGAGGTGTACGCTAACCCGTCAAGAAATATGCAGCGTACATGGATTGAAATGTGTGAAACTCAACGTCGGAAAAATAAAGAAATGCGAGACCGAGATACGCATCTAAGCCTCCAACAAAACCTTATGGAGCATATTTGGCAAGAAGTTGAACACGAAGATGAAGACTTTTAGTCGCCGGGGCGTATGTTTTTTTATTTCGTATGTTTTTTATTTCCGTATGTTTTTTATTTCCGTATGTTTTTTAATTCGGTATGTTTTTTAAAAGTATTGTAATGTGTAATATTGTTTAATGAAATATTTTAGTTTGTTTAAGGGGGTGCTATGAAAAAGCTGAAAAAGTGGTGTTATAACTCAAGTTATGGTTACCTGGGTTTTTTTGAATGTAAATGTGAATCTGAAAAAGCTGACGTGGCACCCCATAACTTGGTGTTACCAAGTTATGGTACTTGGAGCTCTTATGTTTATTGTTTAATAATGACAAACATGTAACTTTTAATATATAACAATAAATGTGCAAGTTACTCGTAACTATATGTCATCTCAACATATATTCCTCAACACATATCGACGTCTCGAGTCTCCTCATGCTTCAACACATGTTCGAATATGTTTGTTATGTTGCATTATGATCAAAACATCTAACAAACAATTGAGAATGTTTAAAATATATTTTGAAGTTATTAAGTATTTAAAATCTCAATCATTATATTTCAAACCTCATTTACATTCCATACAAGGTATGAACATGATTTTACAAACTAGACCAATGATCAAAGTTGCATTTATATCTTATACATTGAATCAAAACACTTTCATCAAATTGTAAAATCTCTTGCATCGTTTTAAATAAGGGTGAAAGCTATAGATACGCAAGAAACATTTTCAAAAAGCCTGATATACATACCATACTAATTTTATGATTGAATGTCGCTAATTAACTTTCAAATTCTGTTCAATATACGTAATATGACCGGGTATGTGACCTGTTTACTTGTTACCACTTATAAAAGTTACTATAATGGTCAATGTGGTTTGCGTTGACTTTCACCGTTAGTCCCAAGTCAATGCAAATCACAAGGACCAGTAATGTAACGTTTCTAAGTGGTAACAGTCAAACAAATTACATACTCGGTCATATTATGTATATTGAACAAAATTTGAAAGTACTTTGGCAATACTAGTAATACATATAGTTGATTACATATTTTGGTCTTTTTGAAAATGTATCTTGCGTAGCTATATCTTTCACCCTTTATATAACCTTACATATTTTTACAAACTTTCACAAAAGTTTTATCTTTAAACAAATTACTTTCCTTTAAACAATATAAGGATTTTCACCCGCGCGTTGCCGCGGAGCATTTGAAGGCGATCATATTGCACATATAGTATGTGCCAATTTCCAACCGCTCGTTGTCGCAAGATCATTTTGTCAATGCTAATAAACCAAACACTCTCGGAAAAATCATTTTGTCAATGCTAATAAACCAAACACTCTCGAAAAAATATATACGCATTGAAAAGAAAATTACATAAAAATCGCATCAAATTAGCTAACAATCGGAAATCTTTAATAAGTCTTTCTAACAAGTACAATGGTACAATAAAATTTCTTAAGACACTTAAAAGACTAAAAAGATAAATATTTACAGAAGAATAATTTTAGACAAGACAAATATAGTTTCGATAACTAAAAGGGGACATCATTTCTATTATATTTAAAGAGATATCGTCTTGAGCATTCAAAGTCGATTGAAATCCACGTTAACCAAGACTTGCACGGCACGCAAGAACGTCAAGCCACATAGGCAGGAAAAATACTATATAAGCGTCAAGGGTCAAAGCTAAAGAGCTATGAGACATTGGTTAGATTACTTGATATGGCACTTATGTCTGTTATTTCTACTGATAGCCGATATGACTGAGATACCAAGTCGTCTTACTCTAGATTTACCATTACAAATAAGTTTTTAATTTTTTCACATGCTTTTGCTTTACCCCGATAATGACATTTACATAAGCCTAGCTAGAGCAACTTGGTGGCCTTGCATTTCAGCCCTCATATTCCAAAGCAACTTTTTGTGTTTAGAGCATAAGCTACCAAACGGTGAACTACGGAAGCCTTCACTTCATCGTTTACCAGTTCATGCTCTAAACACAAATAACATAATAGGAGACCTGAAAAGCAACCCCGCTAAATTCAAGCATATCGGTTGATGATGCATGTGCATCTTTTATTATCCGTATAAAGGAAGAGTACATGAGAAAATAAGAGCACCAACTGTAAACAAAGTCCTGACACCATCCTCGAGAAATCTTTGATCTGATGGAAGAAGTTCTAGTAAGAGCTACTGTAACACCCCCAAAAATCACAACGCAGCGGAATACCACTTGGGGTGCTACTTCATAATACACAGCGCTAGATACAAGAGAACGACCTCTAAATGTGTCGTTTGAAAAATAATCTCGTTGATTTTCTTGAAATTGATATAACATTTGTCCCATCATTGCATCACCATAAAAAGCTTGAAAGCAATACAACGAGATTTGATCAATTGTATGTAAGTAGAAATCCATGATTGAAATCTTGTCAGTTTAGACTCCAATGCACATCAAATAATCCAAGCATCTAATTCACCTGAGAAAAACATGCTTAAAAGTGTCAACATTAAAGTTGGTGAGTTCATAGATTTTTGTAAATACAAATGTTGAACCAAAGTTCTGTAAAATGGGTATGACCATTTAAATCCTTAAATGTCCTTCCAAAATGTATGTATGATTTATAGAAATCAAATAGTTGTAAAATACGCCTGACTATTTCAATCCCTAGATAGTCACAAAAGTATAAGTATAAAAGTTAGATCTCCATAGTTCCAAGTATGTATTGCCACTTTATTCAAGGCAACGTAAACATCCCTGTGTGTAATAAACCATGATTACGATTACTCTAAGTTCATGAAACCGCTACGTAGACTTAATTGTATGCCAATCTTTTCAGGCACTGTGAGTGTTCATTTTCATGTGAACGTTGTTGCGATGGCCCTGAGTCTACTAAGCCAGTCGCGATCCGATATTTGTTGTGTTGGCCCTGAGTCTACCAAGCCACTCACGTGATCCGACATGGTATAACGTTAGTTTGCCCAGTGATAGCTAATCACCCGAACGAGGACTGTCAATCCCGAATAGATCTATTTTATAACATTCGCGCTCACCCTCCGAGTGATTTACAGTTCATACAACCTAAGCTAATCCGTAATCATATAAGTGAAAATAAAGTTGTTTCGTTCATAGATGAAAACAAGTATTGTATCTCAACGCGAGATATGAGAATGAATATGGAAATCAACCAAGTAATTGCGTTTGTAAACATGTATGCAAACGAGTTGTAAATGAGCACGTAACGAGTTTAAATCAAACACGTAATTGAATTTGTAACAAGTATGTTCTCACCCCAAAAATATGTGTAAAACATGTAAAACGTGGGGCTATGAAACTCACCTTGATCAAAGACCACGATCAAATAATCCAAATAAATCACAACCGAATCTGCAACGATCTCGACCACGACCTATAATTATGTCGCTCGATTATAATACACGTATTAAATACGATTAACGATGCGTACATCGTGACGACGAAACCATACATATTTTTATATGCATACCTACATACATACATGTGATGAGAAATCCACTTGCGCGTCTTTAAACCCTAACCCTTAGTATATTTTATATATATCTACTATTTTCCGTCCAATCATAACTTATCTCGAATATTTACAGAAAGTTACTATTTTTAGACTCTTCGTTTTTAGGACCGAACAATGTTCTTAAAATAATTAATTGAAATAATATATTAACCGACCTTATTTTATCACTCAAAATCGTACTCATAAGGTATTAATATTAATTAAAATATCCGTTGACTTTTACGTTGACCTTTAGTCTTGACCCGCTATATCTCAATTTTAAAACCGACAAGCCTCGCGGCAAAGTAAAACGTCATTACGAACAACTTTCGTGTTTCGCCGGAAGGCTGAAACGGACTCGAAAGTGCTCAAATCGTTTAATTAATAGATCTGTCAGATTTAATATATTAAAAATAACTTATTTTCTATTAAAGTGTATATTCCGATTTCACTCCAGTTTCTTCGTTATTGGGAGTTAAAAGTCCCGTTTTATATCAAAACGTCCGTCAAAATATAATTTGTTATATTTTGTAAACCAAAGTCTGACTTTTCAAAGTCTCGAATCCCGAATCTCATGTTCCGTTTTCTGCTCACAATTATCCGTTATAAAAACGCGCCAAAGTCCGTTTTTAGCTCAAAACTCATCTAAAATACATTTAATATTGCTTATACATTAATATCAATCCCGTTTTAAATATTAATATCATATTTTACTTAGACGTCACAAGTTTAAACAGATTTCATCACATATACATTTTATCGATAATATAAACGAAATAATCGAATACTTTTAAATTAAACGCACCCTTTTTCGGTGTCAACACAATCAAACGCACCCGTTTCGGTGTCACAATATCAAACGCACCCATTTCCGTTGCAAACCAAACCCGACCAAACAACCCGACGCCCCGGCTGTCCCACAGCCTAACCCGACACCCCGTCGTCGGTTGTTAACCCACAACCCGACCGCACCCTTTGCGGCTGACCCAAAACCCAAACCAACCCAAACCCGACGGCCAAACGCACCCTAATCGGTGCCGAAACAAACCAAACGCATCCTTTGTTGGATTTTTAATAAACCAAACGCACCCTGGTCGGTGCAATGTTGGATTTTTAACTAAACAAAACGCCCCCTAATTATTATAACAAAACCAAACGCACCCCGTGCGGTGGCTGTCCCAACCAAACGCACCCTACACGGTGTTATAAACACCAAACGCACCCTAATCTACACCAAACCAAACGCACCCCGCTGTGGTGAAACACCACAGCCAAACGAACACCCCAAACGCACCCTTGTTGGTCATAAACACGAACCAAACGCACCTAAATCTGTCCTAAACCAAACAGCCCCTTCGGCTTGTTAAACCCACAACCAAACGCACCCTAAGTGGCTGTTTAACAGCCAAACGCACCCTATCTCATTTATAACAAAACCAAACACCATCTTTGTTGGATTTTTAACTAAACAAAACGCACCCTAATTATTATAACAAAACCAAACGCACCCGTGCGGTGGCTGCCCCAACCGAACCCACCCTAGTCGGTGTGACGAACAAACCGACGCACCCCTCGTGCTCACAATAAACCGAACGCGCCCTTGTTGTATTTTTAAACCAAACGGGCCCGCTGAGATATAAACCAAACGCACCCTTGGTGCGGTGTACAGTGAACCCGACGCACCCTTGGTGGTGCGACGGTGGGGAGGCAGCCGGAGGAGAGGGAGGGGCGGCGAGTGAGGGAGAGTGACATATGGGATCGGGTAGATCGGGTGATGGGGAGCATTTTTGAGTTTGGCCGGAAAAGTCCGCCGGAAAACTTTTCCGGCGGCGGCCGGCGGTGGCTGGGTGGTTTCCGGCAGTGGCCGAAAATTTTGGGAGAGAGAGAGTGTTGAGTATTTGTGTGTGTGTAAATTTTGAGATGGAAATGAAATATTGTAAAAGTTTTTATATTTATATTAAAACTTTTAAATCAAAGTGGCATGTGTTAATTTCTTGAGGGACTAAATGTGTAACTTGTTAAGAAACTTTTATAAAATATTGGTTCGGGACTCATTTGAGCGACTTATCGAATGATTCAAGTTACGAAACTTGCGCCATTGTTTTCCAAATCATTTTTCTGATAAAAATGAGTATTTATTTGATAATATTTCGTTAATATTTTTATAACATTTATAAAAATGTTCGTTATTTATTTAGTGAACCGGTTATGTCTCGTTCAAAAGTAAAAATAGAAATAAATTTTTAACCCGTATATTTGCGTTATCAACAAACGTTACTGAATAAAATGATGACTAATTTATTAAATATTTTCATTTAATAAAGAGTGTAAATTAATTATAATTTAATTATTTTCTCGTTTCTAAATCTTGCGAGGGCATTTCAGTCACCTTCTGACTGTTTTCGGGTCTCGGTCAAAACTAAAAAGTTGTCAGGAATGTCGTTTTACATCAAATTGCTTTAGAGTCCGAATAATGAAAACGTGATTTAGCTGCTCGTTTTTGATAAATCAACCTAGGAATAACATATATCTCCTTTAAATATGTTCCGAAAAATTACCGGTTACGCGGTAATCGCTTTTATGTGAAAATAAAAGACCAAAAGTCAAAAAGTCAAGTCAAACCCTAAAAGTCAAAGGGTAAAATCGTCATTCAAATTTTTCATTCAAAATTTCGGAAATTATCGAATGTTACAGTACATACCCCCTTAAAGGAAATCTCGTTCCCGGAGATTAAATTTTGTGTTATCCTATTGTGTGACCAAGGAAAGACTAAGGTTTTAATAAACTCGTTCTAAACAAGGGAACGCTGTTAAATTTATTCAGCCAAAATTTGGTATTTATACACTCTTAATCTACCTGAAAATTTTTGGCCTAGGTTTGTTCCAGATATTTAATCCATCATAATGGGTATCTCAAATATATCATTACAGATCCTTATGACTTGGTTATAACGCGTTATAAAGGAAAGTCTCATTATAGTGAAAACCTCAAAAGAAAGTGTAGTAGGTGGAGTATGTTTGTATAAGTTTCTAAATATCCGAGGACGGAGTCTCGTTTCTACTATCTGTAAGGTTCGATGATTCACATCAACGTGGCTTATGGATGTAAGTACCCAACTTACTTGGCAGTACTAGGATGCATCGCGGCCTAAGTATTCCTACTAGTGGTCCGAAATGAATAGTCCGACTATCTGTTTCGTCGATAGGTGTTTATCTCGTTTAAGGGGAGTTGCATTACCTATTGGATAAAGTTGTATCAGTCGGGACCGCTCCAGGACCCAACAGCAGCGACCATAACGTCAATACTATAATAAATGGTGATGGGATGCCGAGAATGAGGACATTTCGAGAAACAATATTCCCAGAATAAAGTTTAGCCAATGGGAGGAGCTCGCGGAAGAGCTTACGCGATAAACGGCAGATTATGGTACTCAGTCGTTAGTTCGATGAATCAGCTCCATTAGCTCAAGTGTGTAACAAGTCTTCCACAAACAGTTCGTGATCGCGAGGATTCGTAATGCTAAAAGTAATAACTTAAGAATGAGATAAGGTAGTTCCAAGCGAGGCCTTAAGATTCTGCTGAGTGGTAAGACACGATTGTATTTCTAGATCTTCTTAACGGATTTCGGTGATTATCGGGTTCGAGTTCATACTCGTCTCATATCGGATACCATTAAGCCCACTCATTTATAATTCATCATTTGCATAAAGAAGCGTCCTAATTTATGTAAATGATAAATTTATAAACTTATGGTTCGGGGATTTATAATTTATTTATTTAAATGAAGAGGCGTCCCAATCCTTTTAAATAAACAGATTATAAATCATCCTAATTAATAATTCCCGATGCAATACTCGTACCCACATAACTTTCAAGGTGATGAATGACATGACGATGCATGTGCTCTAATGAGTATGAGACGAGTATTCCAAACTCATCTTCGGAGACAGGGAGTAAAACTACCCAAAAATATCAACCTAGAGTTCAAGATAGGTAATGAGTACTCGGTTAGAGTAAATAAGGTAAAGGTCTCTATGAACGAATCAGCATAGCGATTATCATATCAATCTTCCTATTACAAGTCCCGCCCATACAAGACTTGTAATACTTAGATTCATACATAATTCCATGTAAACAAAATTATGACGGTCTCCGTGTAATACAATATAGTATAACGCTATGAAGAAAAATAATATCTTTAGAGACCATTGTTTAACTTACAATGTCTGAGAACGAAGTGAGACCATTGCGCAAATCACAATGTCTGACGAGTAAAATGAGACCATTGTGCAACCCACAATGTCTTAAGAATATTATGGTATTTATATAATAACTCTTATATAAATAAGCATACAATATACGCGAAAGGAATGCAAGCATATATATACTATATATATGTATGCCACGTAAGCACTTAATGCAGCACGTAATGTAAGCACATAAGCAAGTAGCGTGTATGCACTTTGAAAATGTTTGATGTGATGCAATGTTTGTGAAAACAGTTATAGTCTAGGGTAAAATATGCAACCTAGTTCTCTATAACCAGTGCTCTGATACCAATATGTAACACCCCCAAAAATCACAACGCAACGGAATACCACTTAGGGTGCTACTTCATAATACACATCGCTAGATACAAAAGAACGACCTCTAAATGTGTCGTTTGAAAAATAATCTCGTTGATTTTCTTGAAATTGATATAACATTTGTCCCATCATTGCATCACCATAAAAAAAGCTTGAAAGCAATACAACGAGATTTGATCAATTGTATGTAAGTAGAAAATCATGATTGAAATCTTGTCAGTTTAGACTCCAATGCACATCAAATAATCCAAGCATCTAATTCACCTGAGAAAAACATGCTTAAAAGTGTCAACATTAAAGTTGGTGAGTTCATAGATTTTTGTAAATACAAATGTTGAACCAAAGTTCTGTAAAATAGGTATGACCATTTAAAATCCTTAAATGTCCTTCCAAAATGTATGTATGATTTATAGAAATCAAATAGTTGTAAAATACGCCTGACTATTTCAATCCCTAAATAGTCACAAAAGTATAAGTATAAAAGTTGGATCTCCATTGTTCCAAGTATGTATTGCCACTTTATTCAAGGCAACATAAACATCTCTGTGTAATAAACTATGATTACGATTACTCTAAGTTCATGAAACCGCTACGTAGACGTAAATGTATGCCAATCTTTTCAGGCACTGTGAGTGTTCATTTTCATGTGAACGTTGTTGCGCTGGCCCTGAGTCTACCAAGCCAGTCACGTGATCCGACATGGTATAACGTTCGTTTGCCCAGTGATCGCTAATCACCCGAACGGGGACTGTCAATCCCGAATAGATCTATTTTATAACATTCGCGCTCACCCTCCGAGTGATTCACAGTTCATGCAACCTAAGCTAATCCGTAATCATATAAGTGAAAATAAAGTTGTTTCGTTCATAGATGAAAACAAGTATTGTATCTCAACGCGAGATATGAGAATGAGTATGGAAATCAAACAAGTAAATGCGTTTGTAAACATGTATGCAAACGAGTTGTAAATGAGCACGTAACGAGTTTAAATCAAACACGTAATTGAATTTGTAACAAACATGTTCTCACCCCAAAAATATATGTAAAACATGTAAAACGTGAGGCTATGAACTCACAATATCCTTTAAAAACAATCACGTTGTTATAAGATAACCGAGTAAGTATAAGAGTTTGTAGACAAGCATGTATCCCCCTCGCGGGTTTATAAAACATTCAAAAGATTGAAAAGCGAGGCTATGAAACTCACCTTGATCAAAGACCACGATCAAATAATCCAAATAAATCACAACCGAATCTGCAACGATCTCGACCACGACCTATAATTATGTCGCTCGATTATAATACACGTATTAAATACGATTAACGATGCGTACATCGTGACAACAAAATCATACATATTTTAATATGTATACATACATATATACATGTGATGAGAAATCCACTTGCGCGTCTTTAAACCTTAACCCTTAGTATATTATATGAATATATACTATTTTTCGTCCAATCATAGCTTATGTCGAATATTTACCGAAAGTTACTATTTTTAGACCTTCCGTTTTTAGAACCGAACAATGGTCTTAAATATAATTAATTGAAATAATAGATTAATCGACCTTTAGTTTTGACCCGCTATGTCTTAATTTTAAAACTGACAATCCTCGCGGCAAAGTAAAACGCCATTACGAACAACTTTCGTGTTTCGCCGGAAGGCTGAAACAGACTCGAAAGTGCTCAAATCTTTTAATTAATAAACCTGTCAGATTTAATATATATTAAAAATAACCTATTTTTCTACTAAAGTGTATATTCCGATTTCACTCCAGTTTCTTCGTTATTGGGAGTTAAAAGTCCCGTTTTATATCAAATGTCCGTCAAAATATAATTTGTTATATTTTGTAAACCAAAGTCTGACTTTTCAAAGTCTCAAATCCTGAATTTCATGTTTCGTTTTCTGCTCACAATTATCCGTTATAAAAACGCGCCAAAGTCCGTTTTTAGCTCAAAACTCATCTAAAATACATTTAATATTGCTTATACATTAATATCAATCCCGTTTTAATATTAATAACATATTATACTTAGACGTCGCAAGTTTCATTAGATTTTCATCACATATACTTTAAATCGATAATAAATGAAACAATTAATATATTTATGGTGCAAAACAAAACGCACCCTTTTGTGTCTGATTATCAAACCAAACAAACCCCCGGCTGTCCCGGCTGTTTGACAGCCAACCCGACACACCCATTCGGTGTTAACACACGAACCAAACAAAACAACCCTTTTGATTTCGACAGCCAACCCGGCAGTCCCCGGCTGTCCCCGCAGCCAACCCGACCCAAACCAAACAAAACCAAACCACCTTTTTGGTGGGTGGCTATCACAGCCAAACACACCCTATGCGGTGGCGGCGGTGGTAAACCAAACGCACCCTTGTGGGTGGTTGGCACCCAAAACGCACCCTTTGTGCCCATAACAATAAACAAACGCACCCTTGCTGGTGGTTTATAAAACCACCCGCTACCTGATGCTAACCCGCAACCAGACGCACCCTGTTTGTGTTATCCAAAACCGAACGCACCCTGTTCGGCGCAAACCATGAGCCCAACGCACCCATTTGGCTAAACCCGGTCCACACGCACCCTCTCGGTGAAACAAAACCAAACAATACGCACCCTTGTGGGTGACTGATAAATCCAACGCGCCATGGCTGTTATAACCTAAACCAAACAAACCCTTGTCGTGTTTATATCAAAACAAACGCACCCTTTTGGTATTACAACAAAAACCAAAATCACCTTTTGTTGGTGGTGACTGCCAAACGCACCATTGTGGTGGTGGCAGCCAACCAACCCGCACCCTCTTCGGTGTCGTGTACCCACAACCAAACCGCACCCTTCTTGCGGTGCCAAACCCGAAAACAACCACCCCTTGTTGGTGGTTAACAAAATCATACGCACCCCATGGTTGTTATTTAAAACAAAACGCACCCTTGTGGTGCTTATATGATGACGATGATGATGAGGACGGTGGTGGAGACGTGGTGATAGGGGTGGTGATGTCGTGGTGGTGGTGGCGGCTGTGTTGGTGTTGGGGTGGTGACGACGCGTGACAGCGCGTGGTGGTGCGGACCGGGTAGATCCGGGCTTGATCTATCTTTTTGTAATTTTTAGGTTCGCCGGAAAAAGTCGCCGGAAAATTTTTCCGGCGGCGGTGACGGCGGCCGGAGGTGGCTGCCGGATTTGGGGAGGGAGAGAGATGGAGGGGCATTGTGTGTGTTATAAGAGATGGAAATGAATTTTTAATATATAAATTTTATATATATAATAAAATTTATAACATGAAATGATAATACCCAATAGCCTAGGGTTCATTTTGTAAATTTTTAATATAGTTTTGATAACTATCGGTTCGGGACTCGTTTGAGCCACTTATCGGACGATTCAAAATACGAAACTTGCGCCATTGTTTTCCAAATCATTTTTCTGATAAAAATGAGTACTTATTTGATAGTGTTTTATAAATATTTTCATAACAATTATAAAAATATTCGTTATTTATTTTGTGGACCGATTACGCCTTGTTGCAGAATAAGAATGGATTTCAACTCGAATATTCGCGTTTTCAAAAACGCTTTTAATTAAAATGCTAAATATTTTATTAAATATTTTTATTTAATAAAACGGGATAATTAAATATAATTTAATTATTTTTGTGTTTCTAAAACTTTGCGAGGGCATTTCAGTCACTTTCTGACTGTTTTCGGGTCTCGGGCAAAACTAAAAAGTTGTCTAGAATATCGTTTTACACCAAATTTCTTTAGAGTTCGAATCGTGAAAACGTGATTTAGTGGTTCGTTTTCAATACGTCAGCTTATAAATAACCTATATCTTTTTCGTTTTCAAGCCAAATAAATTAAAAATAACTTCCACTTGGGAAATATAATAATAAATATGATTTATTATTTGTAATATGTTCCGAAAATTTTACCGGTCACACGGTAATTATTTTTACGAGACAATAAAAGACCAAAAGTCAAGAAGTCAAGTCAGACCCAAAAAGTCAAAGGGTAAAATCGTCATTCGAAATTTCGAAAATTCTCGGATGTTACAGTACCTACCCCTTAAAGAAATCTCGTCCCGAGATTAAATTTGTGTTATCCGATTGTGTGACCAAGGAAAGACTTAAGGTTTAATAAACTCGTTCTAAACAAGACGTTGATAACTTTATTCAGCAAAATTCGGTGTTTCTACACTTCTCAATCTACCAAAAATTTTGGCTAGGTTTGTCCAGGATATTTAATCCATCAAAATGGGTATCTCAAAATATATCATTACAGATCTTATGACTGGTATAACCGCGTTATAGGGAAAGTCTCATTATAGTGAAAACCTCAAGAAGAAGGTGTAGTCGCGTGAGTATGTTTGTATAAGTTTCTAAATGTCCGAGGACGGAGTCTCGTTTCTACTATCTGTAAGGTTCGATGATTCACATCAACGTGGCTTATGGATGTAAGTACCCAACTTACTTGGCAGTACTAGGATGTATCGCGACCTAAGTCTTCCTACTAGTGGCCCGAAATGAATAGTCCAACTATCTGTTTCGTCGATAGGTGTTTATCTCGTTTAAGGGGAGTTGCATTACCTATTGGATAAAGTTGTATCAGTCGGGACCGCTCCAGGACCCAACAGCAGCGACCATAACGTCAATACTATAACAAATGGTGATGGGATGCCGAGAATGAGGACATTTCGAGAAACAATATTCCCAGAATAAAGTTTAACAAATGGGAGGAGCTCGCGGAAGAGCTTATGCGATAGACGGCGGATTATGGTACTCAGTCGCTAGTTTAAGGACGAATCAACTCCATTAACTCAAGTGTGTAACAAGTCTGTTAGTTCCACGAACAGTTCGTGATCGCGAGGATTAGCAACGGTAGTTCCGAATGAGGCCTTAAGATCCTGCTGAGTGGTAAGACACGATTGTGTTTCTAGACCTTTTTAACGGATTCTGGTGATTATCGAGTTCAGGTTCATACTCGTGTCATATCGGATACCATTAAGCCCACTCATTTATAATTCATTATTTGCATAAAGAAGCGTCCAAATTTATGTAAATAATAAATTGATAAACTAAAGAGGCGTCCCAATCCTTTTAAATAAACAGATTATAAATCATCCTACTTAATAATTCCCGATGCAATACGCGTACTCACATAACCTTCAAGGTGATGGATGACATTACGATGCATGTGCTCTAATGAGTATGGGACGAGTGATTTAAAACTCGTCTTTGGAAGCTGGGAGTAAAAACTGCCAGGCGAGATCAACATAGAGTTCAAGATAGTTAATGAGTACTCGGTTAGAGTAAATAAGGTAAAGATCTCTATGAACGAATCAGCATAGCGATTATCATATCAATCTTCCTATTACAAGTCCCGCCCATACAAGACTTGCAATACTTAGATTCATACATAATCCCATGTAAACAGAACTGTGACGGGCTTTGTTAACATAACAATTATCATATCAATCCTCATATTACAAGTCCCGCCCATACAAGACTTGTAATACTTAGATTCATACATAATTCCATGTAAACAAAATTATGACGGTCTCTGTGTAATACAATATAGTATAAAACTATGAAGAAAAATAATATCCTTAGAGACCATTGTTTAACTTACAATGTCTGACGAGTAGAATGAGACCATTGTGCAACCCACAATGTCTTAAAAATATTCTGGTATTTATATAATAACTCTTATATAAATAAGCGTACGATATACGCGAAGGGAATGCAAGCATATATATATTATATATATGTATGTCACGTAAGCACTTAATGCAGCACGTAATGTAAGCACATAAGCAAGTAGCGTGTATGCACTTTGAAAATGTTTGATGTGATGCAATGTTTGTGAAAACGGTTATAGTCTAGGGTAAAATATGCAACCTAGTTCTCTATAACCAGTGCTCTAATACCAATCTGTAACACCCCCAAAAATCACAACGCAACGGAATACCACTTGGGGTGCTACTTCATAATACACAGCGCTAGATACAAGAGAACAACCTCTAAATGTGTCGTTTGAAAATAATCTCGTTGATTTTCTTGAACTTGATATAACATTTGTCCCATCATTGCATCACCATAAAAAGCTTGAAAGCAATACAGCGAGATTTGATCAATTGTATGTAAGTAGAAATCCATGATTGAAATCTTGTCAGTTTAGACTCCAATGCACATCAAATAATCCAAGCATCTAATTCGCCTGAGAAAAACATGCTTAAAAGTGTCAACATTAAAGTTGGTGAGTTCATAGATTTTTGTAAATACAAATGTTGAACCAAAGTTCTGTAAAATGGGTATGACCATTTAAATCCTTAAATGTTCTTCCAAAATGTATGTATGATTTATAGAAATCAAATAGTTGTAAAATATGCCTGACTATTTCAATCCCTAAATAATCACAAAAGTATAAGTATAAAAGTTGGATCTCCATTGTTCCAAGTATGTATTGCCACTTTATTCAAGGCAACGTAAACATCCCTGTGTGTAATAAACCATGATTACGATTACTCTAAGTTCATGAAACCGCTACGTAGACTTAATTGTATGCCAATCTTTTCAGGCACTGTGAGTGTTCATTTTCATGTGAACGTTGTTGCGCTGGCCCTGAGTCTACCAAGCCAGTCGCGATCCGATATTTGTTGTGCTGGCCCTGAGTCTACCAAGCCAGTCACGTGATCCGACATGGTATAACGTTCGTTTGCCCAGTGATCGCTAATCACCCGAACGGGGACTGTCAATCCCGAATAGATCTATTTTATAACATTCGCGCTCACCCTCCGAGTGATTCACAGTTCATGCAACCTAAGCTAATCCGTAATCATATAAGTGAAAATAAAGTTGTTTCGTTCATAGATGAAAACAAGTATTGTATCTCAACGCGAGATATGAGAATGAGTATGGAAATCAAACAAGTAAATGCGTTTGTAAACATGTATGCAAACGAGTTGTAAATGAGCACGTAACGAGTTTAAATCAAACACGTAATTGAATTTGTAACAAGCATGTTCTCACCCCAAAAATATATGTAAAACATGTAAAACGTGGGGCTATGAAACTCACCTTGATCAAAGACCACGATCAAATAATCCAAATAAATCACAACCGAATCTGCAACGATCTCGGCCACGACCTATAATTATGTCGCTCTATTATAATACACGTATTAAATACGATCAACGATGCGTACATCGTAACGACGAAATCATACATATTTTAATATGTATACATACATATATACATGTGATGAGAAATCCACTTGCGCGTCTTTAAACCTTAACCCTTAGTATATTATATGTGATATATATTGTTTTCCGGTTCCAATCATATTGTCTCGTCATATATTTACAGAAAGTTTCTATATTTAGACTCTACGTTTTAGAACCGAACAATGGTCTTTAAAAATAAATTATTGAAATAATATATTAACAGACCTATTTCTCACTCAAAATTCCTATCAGTACTCATAAGTATTAATATTAATAAAATATCCGTTGACTTTTACGTAGACCTTTAGTCTTGAACCGCTTTATCTCATTTTAAAACCGGACAAGCCTCGCGGCAAAGTAAAACGTCATTCCGAACAACTTTCGTGCTTCGCCGGAAGCGAAAACGGACTCGAAAAGTGCTCAAATCGTTTAATAATTGATTCTGTGATTTAATATATATTAAAATTAACTTACTTATTTTCTACTAAGTGTATATTCCTATTTTCTTCTAGTTTTCTCGGTATTGGGATTTAAACGTACCATTTTATATCAAATCGTCCGTCAAAATATTATTTTGTTTATATTTTGTAAACCAAAGTCTAACTTTTCAACATCTCGAACTCTGAATTCCATGTTCCGTTTTCTGCTCACAATTATCTGTTATGAAAACACGGCCAAAGTCCGTTTTTAGCTCAAAACTCATCTAAAATACATTTAATATTGCTTATACATTAATATCAATCCCGTTTTAAATATTAATATCATATTTTACATAGACGTCATAACGTTTAACAGGATTTCATCCACATTAATACATTAAAATCGATATAAAATAAATCGAAACAATTAATTTATTTATGGTGCAAAAACAAAAAACGCACCCTTTGTGTCCTGATTATTCAACCAACAAACCCCGGCTGCTCCCCGGCTGGTTTGACAGCACCCGACACACCTGATGTTCGGTTGTTAACCCACAAAAACCCGACTGCACCGCTGCCCGTTGCAAACACCAACCAAACAAACAATCCACCCTCGACGCACCTGGCTGTCCCGGCTGTTGGTTGGACAAGCCCAAACGAACAACCAAACACTTGTGTATGTGTCACAGCAAACAAACCAAACCAACCCACTTGGTGTTCCACAGCCCAAACCCGACACACTTCCCCCGACTGTCCCGACAGCCAAACAAACCATTCTTTCCACCTCGCGGTTGTCCGACGCTTTTTGTTGTAAGACAAACCATACGCACCCAACCCGGCTGTTTTACAGCCAAACAAGCACCCCCCCTACGCAGCCCCTGCTGCTGCTACAACACCCAACGCACCCTAATGGTGGTGGCCGCCACCCACACGCACCCTACGGTGGTGGCTGCCACCTTACCGAACGCACCCTTGTTGCGTTATAACAAAACCAACGCACCCTATGGTGGTTATGACCAAACCCACCCGCACCTTTTTCTTTATAACTCAAACCAACGCACCATGGTTGGTTTTTCTGTCGAGCCAAACGCACCCATTTGTGGTGTTGTTTCGAAACCAACGCACCCCCTTACGGTGATAAGAAACTAGCCGCACCCTCTTGACTAAGACCACAAACACGCGCACCCTTGGGTATTATAACCAAAAACAAACGCACCCTACTGTGCGAATTTTTAAAACAAAATGCACCATTGTGGTGCTTATATGATGACGATGATGATGAGGACGGTGGTGGAGATGTGGTGATAGGGGTGGTGATGTCGCGGTGGTGGTGGTGGTGGTGGCGGCTGTGTTGGTGTTGGGGTGGTGACGACGCGTGACAGCGCGTGGTGGTGCGGACCGGGTAGATCCGGGCTTGATCTATCTTTTTGTAATTTTTGGGTTCGCCGAAAAAGTTTTCCGGCGGCGGCACAGCGGCGGTCCGGATTTGGGGAGGGAGAGAGATAGAGGAGCATTGTGTGTGTTATTAGAGATGGAAATGAATTTTTAATATATAAATTTTATATATATAATAAACTTTATAACATGAAATGATAATACCCAATAGTGTAGGGTTCATTTTGTAAATTTTTAGTATAGTTTTGATAACTATCGGTTCGGGATTCGTTTGAGCCACTTATCGGACGATTCAAAATACGAAACTTGCTCCATTGTTTTCCTAATCATTTTTCTGATAAAAATGAGTATTTATTTGATAGTGTTTCATAAATATTTTCATAACATTTATAAAAATATTCGTTATTTATTTTTGTGGACCGTTTACGCCTTGTTGTAGAATAAGAATGGATTTCAACTCGAATATTCGCGTTTTCAAAAACGCTTTTAATTAAAATGCTAAGTATTTTATTAAATATTTTTATTTAATAAAACGTGATAATTAAATATAATTTACTTATTTTTGTGTTTCTAAAACTTTGCGAGGACATTTCAGTCACTTTCTGACTGTTTTCGGGTCTCGGTCAAAACTAAAAAATTGTCAGGAATGTCGTTTTACATCAAATTGCTATAGAGTCCGAAAAATGAAAACGTGATTTAGCTGCTCGTTTTTGATAAATCAACCTAGGAATAACATATATCTTCTTTAAATATGTTCCAAAAAATTACCGGTTACGCGGTAATCGCTTTTATGTTAAAATAAAAGACCAAAAGTCAAAAGTCAAGTCAGACTTGAAAAGTCAAAGATTGAAATCGTCATTCAAAATTTCGAAAATTCTCGGATGTTACAACGACGCACTTTGTACCATACAGATAGTGTCTCCACATCTTCAGAGCAAACACTACTGCACCAAGCTCTAGGTTGTGTGTGGTATAGTTCTTCTCGTGAACCTGGAGTTGGCGGGATGCGTAAGATATGACCTTCTCCTTTTGCATCAAAACCGCGCCCAACCCTTTATGCGAAGCATCGCAATATACCGCGAAGTTCTCGCTTCCCTCTGGTAAAGCCAAAATCGCCGCACTACATAATTTCTTTTTCAACAACTGAAATGCAGCCTCTGCCTTTTCTCCCCAATCAAACTTCACGCTTTTCTGAGTCAACTTCGTCATAGGCCTAGCGATTTTTGAGAAACCTTCGATAAATCGTCGGTAATAACCGGCCAAACCTAAAAATTGACGAATCTTGGTTGGTGTCTTGGGTGATGCCCAATCCTTGATAGACTCAATCTTAGCTGGATCAACGTGAATGCCTTCACTATGAATCACATAACCAAGAAATTGTATCTTTGACAGTCAAAATTCGCACTTTGAAAACTTGGCGTACAACTCCTCCTTCTTAAGTAACCTCAGAATTAACTTAAGGTGGCCTTCATGCTCCTTTATGCTCTTGGAGTAGATCAAAATATCATCGATGAATACAATCACGAATCTATCCAGATACGGTTTGCACACCGATTTATCAAATCTATGAATACTGCCGGTGTGTTAGTCAAACCAAACGGCATTACTTGGAACTCGTAGTGACCATAGCGAGTCCTAAATGCAGTCTTGGGAATGTCTTCCTCACGAACTCTGAGTTGGTGATAACCAGATCTCGGGTCGATGTTAGAGTAGACTCTTGACCCTTGCAGTTGATCAAACAAGTCATTGATTCTCGGAAGTGGGTATTGGTTCTTCATAGTAAGCCTGTTTAGTTCACGGTAGTCGATACACATCCGAAAAGATCCATCTTTCTTTTTGACAAACAAAATCAGAACTCCCTAGGGTGAGGAACTGGGTCTTATAAATCCTCTGTCAGAAAGTTCTTGTAACTGAGTGGATAACTCTTGTAGTTCGGCTGGTGCTAATCGGTACGGGGCTCGTGCTACAGGTGCAGCACCAGGGACTAACAACTTGTCGAGCAGGCGGTAGCCCAGGCAAGTCTTCTGGAAAGACTTCTAGAAATTTCCGTACGATTGGCACGTCCTCAAGCCACTTCTCCTTGGACTAGTCCTCAGTCTTCTTGGATGTAACTTGCGCTAGATAAACTTGACATCCCTTCCGTATATACTTCTGGGTCTTCGTACATGATATGATATTCAGCTTCGACTTACTTCTGCCATCATAATCATCACCTCAAACTATCAACACTTCATCTCCAAAAGGTATACGGACGACCTTCTTGTCATAAACGATTACCGTGTGGTACTTCGCCAACCAATCCATACCGATGATGACGTCAAAACTACCAAGTTCTATGGGCATTAGATATATGTCGAATGGATGACCTAATAATCCTAACATACAGCTTCTAAGGATAATATTTGTTTCTGAAATTCTTCCATCGGCAAGTTCTACAGCATAACTAGTGTCTGAAGTGGATGGTGCAACATCAAGTAAAGCACTAAAGGTAGACGACAAAAAACTCCTATCGGCTCCCGAATCGAATAACATAGAAGCATAACAATTATTGAGAAGGAACATACCTGTGACAACTTCGGAATCAGGGTTTGCTGCTCCTCCTCCAATAGCGTAAGCCTTTGTCGTAGCTTCATTACCTCCAGTCTAGTTTCCACGGTTCTGATCTCTCAACTTAGGACAATCTTTCCTAAAATGTCCTGGCCTTCCACACTCATAACAAATGATACCTGGTTGATTCCCAACTGGGGCTCTCTGAGTGTTTGGAGTAACTGTAGTCGTACAATCCCTAGTTATATGACTGACTCTCTTACAGTTTCCACATCTCACAGTACACGGCCCTGCATGGTGCAACTTGCACTTGTTGCAGTAGGGAAGAGATCCAACATACCCCTTTTTCTCATTGTTCCCAGCCGTGTAAGCTCTTGCCACATTCTGGCCTCTAACATTTTGTCGCTTAAAAAATGGTTGTTTCCCCCGATTGTCTCTCGAGTTGTTATCCAACCTTCTCTTGTTTTCAGCACTTCTAGCATATCCCTTCAGCTTTTGATCCATTAAGTTGTTGGCAATACGAATTACATCTTGAAGTTTAGTGGGTTCAGCAATGATTACATTCCCTTGAATATTGTCAGGAAACCCTCCAACGAATCTCTCAACTTTGTCCTCCTCATTTGGGACCACTCTAGTACACAACAACACCAATTCCTGAAATCTTCTGGTATAAGCAGTCAAGCCATTTCCCTTCACAACCAAGTTCCACAACTTGGTCTCCATTTTTTGAACCTCGTTTCTTGGACAGTAAACTTCTGTCATCAACTTCGTAAGTTCTGCCCAACTCATGGCATAGGCGGCCTAAATCCTAATTGTTCTCTTATGGGAGTTCCACCATGTCAATGCACTGTTCAGTAGCGTGCACGAAGCATACTTCACTTGGTACTTCTCTGGACAGTTGCTAATGTAGAATACCATTTTCATCTTCTCGAACCAACGAGTTAATCTAACAATTCCTTCTGTCCCATTAAAGCTAAGTAGCTGGCACTTCAGGAAGTCTTGATATGTGCACTCTCGAGCAGACACAAATCCTCTAAAGTTATAGCCATTTCCTCCTCCGTTCCCATTACCATTTCCATTTCCTCCATTTCCATTCCCTCCATTTCCATTTCCTCCATTTCTATTTCCTCAATTTCCATTTACTTCCTCTTGACCACCCTCGTCTCTCATAAAGGGTTCAAGATTCCTGGCAGTGATATGAGCTCCCAATGCTCCTGCCATTTGGCGATAAATTTGCTCGTTAATTCCTTCACGTGTCCTTGATGCTCTAGATCGGGTGTTAGGCATTGTCTTAAAGCATAACAATACACAACACAATGAAATTTCGTGGTGATACGAGATTGTTAACGGGGTTCGAATAAAATAGCAAGTATTATTATACGGAAATACAAAATCATAATAACTTCATGATAATGCCACAATTTAGTAATAATGCAATATACAATAAGCAAAAGAAAATATATCATTAAGTTAAGATTATTGAACATATAATGGTAACATTAGATTTCATATCATCAATACTAATGGTTACAACACGGTTCAAAAATATAGGATTTAGAAATCCCTAATAACTAGTTACTACTAGGTTCTTTAGGTCAACACTAAGATACTCAAGGAATAATCTAAGAATGGTAGCCCAAATGCCTTCTGGCACATGCCTCAAGCCTAGCAATCCTCATGCGATCATAAAATCTGAAATGCTAAATCTGTCTCATCTCTCTCTGAACATGCAACTCGATACGCTAAGACCGGGCAACTCTTTGACTCGCGACATCCATCATGTCTCTAAGTCTCATATTATCCTGCTCCAGCTCTCGGATCCTCTCCAACAGATCAATACTCTGTTGTCTTGTCACTACGATCCTGTGTCCCTGATCCCTCTGGACACTCTCAATAACCTGAACACGATTAATCAGAATCTCCTCAGTATGATCATGAAATCTCTGAACCAAATCTCCCAATGTCTCATACATGACCTTTACAGCTCCCTCTTGAGCAGGCTCAGGGATATCATCAGCTACCACTGGGTGAGTAACTGTATCCACTCCAACCTCAATTGGGCCTCTCATACTCGTCTCAATCTCCTCTCGATCAATAGCCTCAACTATAACTCTAGCATGAATCCCTCTATCTCTAAGAGCATCCGCATAAGCGATACACTCGTTAATCTCTGCCTGAATCTCAGGGTCAATATCAATGCCATCACTCCTCACAACATCAACAACCATCTCTAAATCAGTCCCTCTACACCTAGATGGCTCAGAACTCTAATCCTCAAAGTCAACTCCCAATCCAGCCTCTCTAGGTACATATGGCTCAAAACTATCCTCTAAACAACCCTATAAATCTGTAGCTGTCTCAGGAATCCTAATCCTCTTAGGTGATGGTAAAAGGTCAGCACATGCATAAGATAATGCTCCAAGGGTAGGTGAAGATAATGGTACAGATGCAGCAAGGGATCTACTCCTCTTGCGAGAAGGACTCGCATAAGAAGAATCATGAGATGGTCTGTCAGAAATAGCAGCAGATGAACGATGAATACTCGGTACCAATGAACATAAATGATGACTAGGTCTCATACCCAAAGATGGTGTGGGTATTGAATGATCAGAAGATGAACGACTAGATGCAGAATCAGATAAAGCATCCTCAGAAGAATCTAAAGAAGTCTCTGATGATGAACTCAATGATGAATCCCTCGAAGAATCATCTGAAGAAAAATGATTTGAAGAAGAGTAATCAACTGAATGTCTCACATCAAGATGATGAGTAGCTAACGGTCCAACTCTCTTCCTCGCAGTCATCATGTGTACCGGCCCATTAAGATGGTAGCGGTACGGTCGACCATAAGGAATAGGCTGCCCAGGTGCAAGAACCATGACTCGACGTCGAAGTACACCAGATGCAACAGGTGAACTTTGAGTAGAAAGGGTAGTCTCAGTGAATGGTGTACCATAGGTAGGTGATGGTGGTGTATTAAGTATATCACTGTTTGAAGAATCATTGGTTGATGAAATAAATGGTGAAGTAGCTAGTACTGGTTGTATATAATATGATGACGGATCCTCAGATGGATCAAACTTCGAATCAGATGCAGGTGAATAATTAAGTGATGTGGGTGTATAATCAGGTGATGGTGGTATAGTAGGTGAAACAGTAAGTATCGGTGTGGTATCAATATGTGTAGTAGGTGGGGTCACAAAAAGTGTAGTGTCAGGGATAGTGGTAGGGATAGTACCAAACAAGATAACTCGTCCAGTAATTGTCCCCATACTCTCCTTAGACGAATCTAATGAAAATAAGATAACAGAGATAGCCATGACCTGCACAAGAAAAAGTTTATATAAATATCCTTTATACCAACCATGCATGATGCGGAAAAAGAATGATCAAATGGGTAAATAAACAAATGAATGAATGAATGAATAAACCATCGAATGCAGTATCGCGAAAAGAATGCAATATAATTATAGTAATATTAGTTATACTTAGTATTTTATTACATAGTACATATACATATTACGTATATGTAAAATCACGTAAGGCACATATAATCACGTAGGATCACATACTAGTTATAGACCAGACCTAGTTTATACTACCTGGTTCTCTATAACTTGGGCTCTTGATACCAATTTGTCACACCCCTAAATAGGATCTCGTCCGATTTAGTGTCCGGGGGCGTGACGTCACTGAATATCTATAATACCTCTAAATTGGGTCGCATCGGAATATGGGTTGAGAGTGTTACTTCATAGATCAATAGCACAAGATATATATATATGAGAACGGCTATTAAAAGTCGTTTAAAATTGATACATTGGATTAATAAATTATTTGTTACAAAAGCCCAAAGCTTCACTTGTTTACTTGTTCAAAATACAAAGATTCTAGCCCATAACAAATATACAAAATGTAATGCGACCAAATCATTAATGCATGACTTCCAAAAAACATAATCACCAATGTATCCCTTGCACCTCATGCCTTATTGACCTCCTGAAAAACATTGTTTTAAAACGTCAACATAATGTTGGTGAATTCATAGATTTGTAAATGTATAATGTAGGACTGCAAGATTTCCCCATGATAATGCAACATATGCAAACATCATAAAATGTAATCTCGTTTTCCTAAGCTCATAACACTAAAGCTCGACATGTATGAATTACAATATAAATTGCCAACATTGCCCGTGATAATGTTCTAACCCGCAACATCCTATGTTTGACATGGTATACGTTCGTTTGTCCAGTGATAGCTAATCACCCGAACAAGGATGTCAATCCCAATACATCTATTTATAACATTCGCACTCATAACAAGTAATTGACAGTTCATGATAATGGGCTCAGATGGGTTATCGCTACTTAGGCAAGCACGTAATCATAATGTAAAAATGTCCACTTGTGTCTAATTGTAAAACAAAGCATGTTTCTCACCCCAAAACTTGTAAATCATTATAAATGTAAAACGCGGGGCTATGAACTCACCTTAAGCAAATAGTAATATCGTCAATGGAAAAGTAAGCATGAAAAATGAGGCACAGAAACTCTAACCGTCACCTAAAAAAGTAATATGCTTTTAATATAATGGAAACTAGCGTGCAATGATGCAAATGCATAATATCAATCCTATATCACCCGTACACAGTTGCGTTTATGTTTTACAAGTTAAAACGTGGATTTCAGAAAAGTAGAATATTTATTTTTACGTTTTCAAAAGTTGCAAATATTTACGAGTTACCTACCTTATCAACTAATAGCTCCTTCGTCATGGATCCTAAAAATGCGAGTCCGAGGTTTCGGAAAACTAGAAGTTATGTACTTTAAAAAGTCAGTTTATTTATTCAACCAACTCGAACATTAACTGCCTTGAAAATAGTGCCCAAGTAGGCTGGTCGCGAAGATTTGCATGTTTTCCAGACTTAACAAAAATTCAGTTTATTTTAGCATGCAATAAATGCAAGATTAGTGTTTTGGTGGACAATAACTTTCTCAAATCTACACCTTTTTAATTGTTCCAGGCGCTGTGTAAAGCTACCTACCGTGACTACAATAACCTAAACTGTAACACCCCAAAAATGGGTCACAACGAAATATGGGTTTGGGAGCGTTACTTCATAGATCAATAACATAAGATAATATAAGAACGACCAAAAAGTCATTTAAAACTGATACATTGGATTTAACAAAGCGTTTTCCGACATCCGTTTTTTGTGATTAAAATTGATACATTCAGGTCATAGTGTCCTCTACAAGATAGACTACTGCCCTGATCCTCAAACCCAGCCTAGAGTGGTCGTGGTTAGTCTCAAAGTTACCCATTTACAATTTTTATCATTTTTCCACACCCTTTGATTTTTAGAATTAAGCTACGAGATTATTACTGTTGGGTCTATATTTCAAACACAACATCTAGGTGACCTTAGAATGAAGTTTAGTAACAAGGTCTTAAGTGAAAAATCCATTTTAAGTTGGTTTTTACAAAAAAAAGTGCATACATCATAATAGTTGCATCTTTTCATTCAAAAATCTTGTTTTTTGGTATTAACATGGCATGGGTGATATAAGATAGATTCTATATGATGTGAAGAGTTTAAAATAGGTATGAATAAGTGTGGTATAAGCTTACTTAAAGATAGAGATGATAAGTGAAATATAAACCCAAAAATCTAACTATGAAAATCCTAGCTTTATCAATACCCAAGCTTCCAAAATAAC
>BQNB010084095.1:9760-28851 GCA_026074375.1 Tanacetum coccineum
GCTTTGATTTATCTTATGCCCGGTCTCCCAATGATACCGTTATATGGTGAAATTGATCTGACGATCATGAAATCCATCCACGCTTATGTATAATGATCCGCGTCTCCAATTGTTACCAAAATCCTAAGCTGTCTCAGCGGCCATATAGTTTCTCCACTAAAACCGGTTAGCGATGTCCTTACCGGGACCATCTGGCTTCTGATTTCAGGATGGAGTTGGTTAAAGCAATGCTCATAAAGTATTTCTGTAGAGGAACCTCCATCTACATATATATGCAGTGGATCACATGTCTACCAATTTATGCTTTTATGACGAGCAGACCCTCTGTTCCATTGCTATCGGCTAGTGGCGGAAACATAATTTTGCTGCCGTAGGTGAAGCTTTGGGTCAATATTTTCTTTGTTGTTCTCTGCCATTGCCGTATCATATAGATTGCTAAGGATTTGTCTTTAGTTGGGGCCTCCTTTTTATTCTTTATTTGATCCCGACCTTGCTTAATTTCTTTTATCAGATGCGAGAGTTTGCCAGCTCGAACCAATTCTTCGATCTGCTTTTTCAACTGCATGCACTCGTCCGTGCTATGCCTCTTATCATTGTGGAAGTCAAAAAACTTATTGCTACTTCTTTTTTCGACCGGGGTTACCATCGGTTGCGGCAGTTTAAACTTTCTTGCCTCGGTCGCGAGGATTTCCTTGGGCATTTTGATAAAGGGAGTAAACCTACTAGACCCCCGTCCTTCCCTTGGTTAACTTCGGAAGTCAGATTTTCACTCAGTGGCCTGCCGCTTGGAATGGTCTTGTGATTTCTATGATAAGTAACCTTTCTTTTTAGAAGCAGCAACGGCTTCTCCTCGAGGCAGTGGTAATTGCCATCATTTCTTCCATGGTCTTTAGGACATGTTCATTGAGACATTTTGTTAGTTCGGGGTTGTTTACCCTATGTATGAACCCGGAGATCCGCATGCACTCAGGGGCTCCCTTTATGCGACTGGTTTCAACTTTGAAATGTTCTATGAAATCCTCAATGGTCTCCCCGTCCCTCTGCTTGATGTTGTGAATTTCCACTGGATCTTTCACATACTTCTTCTTATGCACGAAGTATGCTAGGAAGGCTACTTTAAGACCCTTGTACCCATCTATACTCTCTGGAAGTAATTCATCAAACCATACCCTCGCGGCTCTAATCAAGGTAGGGTTGAACATATGACACCATGTAGGCATTGCCCAACGCTCCACCTGTGTCGCGGCTTAGAAGATTTTTAGGTGGTCTTCTGGGTCTCCTGTTCCATCATAAGTTTTTACATTGTTAGGCATGCGCGTCTTTTGAGAACTTTTAAAGTTGCGGATTCGAGGTGTGAACGGGTCCACATCCTCGCAAGTCTAGGGTTCAGCCAGGTCGTCTTCATCTGCCAACTTACGCCTTTTTGTCCTTGACTTCCAGTGCCCTCCGTTACTGGTACTGCTTTTCGATCCGCGAGATGATGGGGATTCACTTTCCCTCTATTTTTTACATTGCGGGATCAATTTCTGTACTTAGTTGTAGTTCCCTGAGAGTACGTATCGCCATACGATTCTTTCGTGCCGCGGGAACAATCTTCCGTTTAAGAACGTTACCTAATGTGGGAATGACCTCTATGGGAATGACCTCTGCTGTGAGAGGGCTCTCTCGAATTGGTCCGGCCTGGCCCCGAGTATGTATCACTAAGTCGCTCATGAACGCTCTTCCTTTAATGGCTCAGGCGGCTAAACATGTTTCTGTCATCACGTCTTTCACGACACCGTGTCCTAGACCTCTCAGGGTGGAATCTCGCGGGCGAATTTTTTGCCCTCGAGTTTAAGGAGTTCTCCCTTTCTCTTCGGGTTCTCTTGGAATTTTCTCCAAAATTTAGTCTGGTTTGGACTTTTTTTCGCTTGTCACGTCGTGCCTTTTCCATGATGATTGGCAGAATGTCTTCGTAGTGCTCTTAGCAGAAGTCCTGGATGTTCACTCTGGGTGCGGCATCCGACGCTTTTTCTTTATTTGTAGTTTTTGTGACGGTGGTCACAATGGGAGTTGCGTTAGCCATCATGCTCATTCTAACTTTTTGATACAAAAGTTTGGTTGGGTCTAGCTTGATCTGAATAGGCGGCTATTCGGATGTGGAGCACCTTATTCTTGTACCAAGTGAATTCGTTGAAGGACCCTACACAAGGGAACAAACACTGTTAATCTTATCGTGGGAGCGGATCCCATGATTGGACTCCGACGTGAGAGTAAATATACGGTTTAGAGAGTAATTTTATGTGGTTAGGGTTTTTGAGATACATGTATTGACCATCATTATGCTCCTTTTATAGGCTGAATACCCCTTAGGGTTTTCGTAACTTTCAGCCCAAGATGCGGCCGGGATTGTCGGGATTTGTTATTATCCTTACTGATTAAAATAAGTAAAGTATATCTTTTGTTTGATTAGTTTATCTACTCTGAAAGATAACTCACAAAGGTACCGTGGCTACGGATAATAACCGCGGCATATGAATCCGTGAAGCACTGTGCCCGTGACCGCGATCCGTGACCGCTATACATGGGCCGAAAGCCCATTAGTAGCTACAAAGGCCACAAAAGTATTAGTGGGCCGGGCCGGTCCATACTATACGTCATCAGGCGGGTTTTTTTTTATATAATATCGAATCTTTGCCGTTCAAAAAAAAGTAAACTACAATGTGTATTGGCAATGATATTGTACATACAAGACACAAGGTTTATATGGTGAACTTCATTTTTGTGTATTCAAACTAGTAATTTCACAAGAGAATTCTAGCTATGAAATTGATATTTGAGCATTTGTTTTATTTACGGCTATAATGCTATAATTGAAAAGGAAAACTATAATGATGAGGACACATCAGTTAAATCACACATATGATGAATAAGCTAAAGTTTGAGAGACTACTAATCTCTCTAATAAATGATATTTATATTTATTAAAAGATTAAATCAATGAGTAGCACAAACATTTATCCACTACATAGCACACGTGATCACATGATAGCATGAAATGTAAACGTACATATGAAGAAAATTCAAAGTACAGCAATTAAAGACTTGTCTCTCTTCATTTTTTTTTTCGTTTTCTTTTATTTTTTGTTTTTTTTTTTTCACTTATTGTGTTTGTTAAGGGCACTTTCATTGTGAAGTAAAGGAGACTAAAAAGACATATTTAATACTCCTCCCAAACAGAGCAAGATACCAACGTAAACACAGGGTGGCGCGTTTTCTATAAAAACGCGTTTACCTTCTTGCTTTGAATTTCTTTTTTTATTTATTTTTTTTCAAAACCTTCTCCACATATTTTAAATACCGATAATGAATCTGAAACACTCACATAAAATATACCACAAAAAAACTCGTCTACGAGCCACTAGAAAGACCACCTCTACAACCAAGAACTATGCCTACAACTCATCAAAGACCCACCTACAACAACACTTTAGTACAAAACCAAAAAAATAAAAAAAATTACCTAGTAAATACAAAGTTAGCCCTTAACTTTGTCAAAAAAATAAAAATAATACCTAGTAATAGTAACAAATAAAATTAAACTCATGTTAATCATTATTGCACCATTCAAGCTAAACAACCTGTTAATTTTGTTATAACTGATCATTTTGGCATCGTATATTTAAGCTGTCGTTTAATGAAAAATCGGAATTCTATTTTTAAGAACTAAAAGTTGCGACTCATCTAAAATAGGAGGAATAGAAGTGTATGTTTTGAAAGTTGACTTGAGGTCAACCCACTGGCATTATTGCTACAAATAGAAATATGAAATATCATTGTTGATTGCCCAAACTCAATCCTGTGTGCTTGCATCTTAACCAATCAAGAAATTGTAAGTCCTCTCCTCCCTTTACACTTTTCATTTGTTTACTCGTTAGCTCATTTTTTGTACTATTAATCATATCTTGTTGTAAATTTTGCTTAGTCCAATAAATTTAGAAAAAGTTTACACTCACTCACAATTTTAGTTGTGGAGAGTAAGTATATTATTGCATTAATTGATGTATTCTTGCTCACTGTGATGTATTCTTGCTATTTTCTCGAGTAAGATATTTCTATCACTAATCATCCATTAGAAACTCCTTTTTATAAAATTTCAGTTATGAAACTCCTTTTTATAAATTTCACTAAATCCTTATTATATGCTTAACTTGCTTTATGTCTAGATGTTACATCATTTTTTTATTACACTACTTTTTTTTGGCTAATCTTCACAAGTAACAACGTTGACTGCTCGATCTTTATTTTTAGTTATTTCCAAAACAATTAAAGACTATTAAGGTCAATTTAAAATTGTTGATTGTTATTGCTTCTGTTTTTATATGAGTCTTTAACCGACAACAATTTTATAAAATTCAGATATCAGTACTCAATAGGTACTGCATTACATAAAAGAATATGCTGTTATACTTTCTACGCATACTACTACTTATACGATGCTGACACAAGACAAAATTGATGGTTTAGATGAGACTAAAACAATAAGTGAAAAACTTACAATCATATTTTGGGGTGGTTAGCAACATTAGTATTGGCGCCAAAAGTTCAATATAGACCCAATATTTGTCATAGACCCAATGAAACAATCCTAGCCACTCATTTTTTCATCAAAAATAAAAAAAACCACTTTCCACCTCTTTTTTAAAAATTAAATATCTCACACACCGTTAACACCTAATCAACCACATAAAATTAACTCAAATTTATACAACAACATATTCCCACTATGATCATACACACACAACTCACAAACAACAAAAGATAGAGTTAATTGCATAAATGGTCCCTGTGGTCTGTCGTGTTTAACGAAAAGGTCCTAAAACCTTTTTTTTCCCGGATCTGTCCCTAAACGTTTTCCCGTAGCGGGGTTTAGTCCCTTGACCTACATTTTTCAGTCACGTTGACCGTTAACTTATTTGGGCTATTATGTTCTTCTCAAATATATTTACATTAAATAACCTATATAACTTTAAAAATTATGGTCCCTGTGGATTATGTGATATTCAAATATTAGTCCTTCATTTTTTAATTTTTTTTTTTTCAACTTTCTAATTAATGTGTTTATTTTTTTTTGAATTTATTGTAGATATTTAAAATTCGGTAAAATTGTTTTTGGAGAATGTTAAATAAAAAAAAAAATTCGAATTCTATTTTAAAAGAAAATACTCGAAAATGATTTAAATATATGTAAAAAAAATCTACTTTTTTAAAAAAGATTTCGTCGTATTTTTTTTTTTTTTTTTTTTTATAAATTTATGTATGTGAATATTTAAATATTTTCCGGTAAAAATAATTGTTTTTTATTTTCTTTCTAATCCCACCAAAAATGTTTTAAAAAAAATTCGAATTTTTTTTTTTATAGAAATTTCGTTCGATAATGTTTTTAATATTTAATCGTAAAAATTCGTATATTTTTTTTAGAAAAAAACTTTCTCGATTATTTTTTTGTGTGTATATTTATTGTAGAATATTTAAATTTTCAGGGTATAAAAAATTTTTTTGAATTGTTAGTTTAAAAAAAAAATTCGAATTTTTTTTAAAAAAGTTCTCGAATAGAGTTGTTTAAATTTATGTAAAAAAATTTCTCGAATTTTTTTTTTTTTACATTTATGTAAGAATATTTAAATTTTTGGTAAAAAATTTTTTTTAAAACAATGTTTAAAAAAAAAAAAAATAAAAAATATTATTTTACGTATTATAAAATAATATTTTTATCAGAAATGTTTTTGTTTAAAAAAAATAATCACGATTTGTTTTTAAAAAAAATATTCTGCTCGAAATGTTTTAAAATTTATGTATATAAAAATATTCGAATTTTTTTAAAAAAAATTTCTCGAAATTTTTTTCGCGTTTTTAAATTTTATGTAAGATTATTTAAAACTTTCGGTTAAAAATATTTTTGCTTGAATGTTTTAAAAAAATTTTGATTTTTTTTTTAAAAAATTTCTCGACATGTTTTTAAAATTTATGTAAAAAATTTCGAATTTTTTTTAAAAAAAATTTCTCGAAATTTTTTTTAAAATTTATGTATGAATATTAAAAATTTTCGTGTAAAAATTATTTTGAAATGTTTTGAAAAAAAAACAAAGTCGAATTTTTTTTTAAAAAAAAATTCTCGACATGTTTTAAATTTATGTAAAAGAATTCGGATTTTTTTAAAAAAATTTCTCGATTTTTTTTTTTAAATTTATGTAGAATATTAAAAAATTTTTTTTTGTAAAAATTTTAGTTTTTGAAATGTTTTAAAAAATTTTCTCGAAATTGTTTTAAATATATCTCGAATTGTTTTAAATTTATGAAAAAATTCGAATTTTTAAAAAAAAATTCTCGAAATTAATTGTTACAGGGAGCATTTCTGAAACACAAGAAACCACTAGGATCAATTTCTAGCAACAAGCCACGAGGGCGTATTTATGTCAGTTATACACATATCTTAATCACCACATTTAACGGTCAAACAACAGAAAATGTGGTCAAGGGACCCTACTACAAACCCGACTTCGGCGCGTGTTGAGAAAACGTTTTGGGATCGCGATCTACTTATGGGAAAGAAATAAAAAAATAGTTTAAGGGACACTTTGCGTTTTTAAACCCGACAAAGACCACAGGTGTACCATTTTAGGCATTTCATTAATCAAAAAAGATATTAATAAAAGTGAGGACCATCTCGCTCTATCTTTGGATTTCATTAGGTGAATCTGAAGTGTTTTCATACGAAAATTTTCCATTTTTTTTCACCTTCAACCGCGCCAAGATGTTAGGAGCCGCGAATGTTTCATTACCTTGACTTCACTGAACCTATGTTGCAACGGGCATACGGGTGAGGATACCGACATGGGATGGAAAACGGTGAATATGAAACTCGTCACTAATCAATGTTCAATATAGAATACGCGAAAGATTTGTCACCAATATGTCATTAATTACAAAGTTCAATATTAGATGCGAACAATTTGTCAACCGTGAAACTGTCATTAAAAAAACTACATAGTAATAACATATCAACTAGTCAGTATTTTCAAAGAAAAAGACGGTTTTGATCTCTGGCTCATCAAGTGATAGTTCAACGAACTCTAAAAATCCCGTAATAAACAATTAATCATACCTGTTCGTAACTTTGTATGTAGTCCTATTGAGAAACCGATTCTTCAAGAAACAAATTGGGTGAGAAGCCGAGAAAATAAAGTGATAGAGTGAGGATAGAGCGGGAGATTGATCATTGAAGTATAGAATAGTTTCTGTCGTTTTAATATTGGGAAAAATAGGTTAATGTTTAAAATGGACTCTTAAACGATTGAGCCTTCAGTTGGGTTTAAATACACTTTTTTAATTGAATAAACGCTTTTAAATGGCCAGGAAACGTTTCCAATACGTTTTCTGCCAAAATGACGTGAAACCTTTCTTATTCTCCAGAAACGTTTATGAGACGTAGGCGTTTCTAGGCATTTCACGTGTCTGAAACGTTTCCGGTACGGGAGACGTCACCCGGAAGGTGTTTTTGTGCATCATAGTCATCGACTCCATTACGCCCCGCCCGCCTTAGAAAACATTTATTTGAGAGTAGAAACTATACACGGTTCTTCCTTATGTTTAGTCTAAAGTTTTCTTATAGTCTTTAGGTCTCACGGAATACAATGTAGGTCGTTGTAAAAAAACATCTGTGTGTGGTCCTTTATACTATTAAAGCTAAACAAATCTGTCAAATTTATTATAAACGACCATTTCTCCGTTTCTAGTTTATCCCAAGTCCGAACACTCTCCTCTGATGGACATTTATAAATCAGAATTCCACAAATGTAATTTACTTGAACCTATTCTATATGTCCAAACACTCCTCATATAATATATAAAACTAAAGTTTCAGTTTATCTAAAAGTGGGGGAGTAGAAGTGAAACTTGTGGATATTAAGTTGACTTTTGGATATGAAAAGTTTAAGTAAACACATCATGCAGACCTTTGTTTCCATTGTTGATTGCAATGTCCTCTGCTTTTTAACCCATTCGAAAACCTGTATGTCCTTCTTTTGTTTGTTTCCTAATGTTTTTGGTAATCCTTTTTACATCTATAATTCATATTTTTAATGTATGTTTATCATTTAGAAAGAGTATATATATTATGTACTAAGCTCATGATCATGTTTTCAAAATGATTTATTGAGTCATCCTACTAAACTCCCCAGTAATCCCAAAAATCTTAATTAAAAGAGTCAATTTCGAACCACACAGTCAGATAAACTACTTCTGCAAAATAAAAAAAAAGTGATATTAATTCTCTCTTGCAGGTTTCAGGAAGCTTCCTTTTTGAGTATTTTATATTTTTAGTCTAACTTTTGTCTCTTTTGCACAGCTACAAAACTCTTCTTGACTTTAAACCATTATCTGCATTTTAAGTTTTAGAAACAAAGTAATTAAATAGAAGAAATTACATATTATCTATATCAAGCGACTAAAAATGCAATATGGACATGTAAAATTAAATACAAGAGATTACATATCATTTTCCATTTTGATTGCATCCATTCATACCAACGCTTCTCTCAAAAGACTTTCATCCAATTCTTATAATTTAATGGGCTATATAGATGACTTGACCCAAACGTTATTAGATCTAATTTGATAACTTGTTTAATAGTTGTTTCATTTTGCATTTTTTTCATCTTATTTTTTTTATTTTAGAACGGCTATTTTTTTTCATCTTTTTGTTATATAACTAATTTTTAAACATTCTGTGGGGTTATTGTTATTCTAAAAAAAGCATTAGAATTGATTTATTATTTGATCCAGTGGGCAAAATGTGTTCGGCTAATTATTACGCAATCATCTTATTAGATTGAAACGCAATCACACATTTTGGACGCGTTTACTCGAAGGAAACATTTTAAAATATGAAACAGATTCACATTTTTTGTGAAACGAATTGTTGATGAAATGCCATTTGTACTTAAACTTGATTTTCACTTTCTTATTTATTCATAATACCTACTCTTTCTGAATTTCTTTACTTGTGAATGCAGCTCGATCTCATTATTCAAAATGCATACTACGTCCATTTCTCATCGGTGGAAATATGATGTTTTGGTAAGTTTCAGAGGTGATGATATACGTAAAAACTTCATGGATCATCTGTTCAATGACTTCAAGCAAAAAGGAATTCATGCTTTTAGAGATGATACAGAGTTGCCTAAAGGAGATGAGATATCTTCACGTCTCAACAAAGCCATTAAAGAATCGAGGTTTTTGATTGTTATCTTCTCCAAAAATTACGCTTCTTCATCATGGTGTCTGAGGGAACTTGTCAAAATACTTGAGTGCAAGCAGATTGAAGATCCCAAACATGAGGTTCGGATTATCTTTTATGATGCCAAGCCTGATGTGGTGAGGAAACAAAAAAGGAGTTACGCAAAAGCGTTTGCCAAACATGAACTTTCAAATAGAACAGAGGTGGATAAATGGAGAGAAGCTTTATCCACGGCAGCTAACTTATCTGGATGGGATCTCCAGGACATGACAAATGGGTAAATTACTTGTTTCGTGCGATTATTTTTATGTTGGTTGTTTACTCACAAACATCACTATTACTAAAAATTAACACTGTGTAGTTTTTTTTCTTTTTCTTTTATGGTTAACAGGTATGAGTACAAGTTCATCGAATGCATCTCCAAAGACATACTCAGAAAATTATGTGACGGGCCCTTACATGTTGGTGAAAACCTTGTTGGCATAGAGATCCATTTCGACAAATTAGACTTGTCATGCTATGTTGAGTCGGATAAGGTTAACATGATTGGAATATGTGGTATGAGCGGGATAGGAAAGACTACTCTTGCCAGAGCCATTTATAACTCGATGCATACCCACTTTGACGCAAGTTGCTTTTATGATGCTGTCAAAGGAGTCGAAAAACAACAAGGCCTAACTCAAGTCCAGATGCAAATGATAGGTAAGATCCTAAAAACAGAAGATCAGATGATATCAAGTGTTGGTGAAGGTTCTATGGCAATAAAGCAAAGGATGGCACATAAGCCGATCCTGCTTGTTTTGGATGATGTGAATAATGCGGAGCAGTTAGAAGTACTAGCAGGTTCACCTGATTGGTTTTATCCTGGAAGTCTTATTATTATCACTGGTAAAGACCAACAATTGCTAAGGTCTCATAAAGTGGATGGTATTTATGAAATGGAGTCTTTAGATGGTTATAAAGCTCTCGAGCTCTTTAGTTTATATGCATTCCGGGAAAGGCATCTTATTACAGAAGATTTCAAAGATCTTGCTTCCCAAGTGATAATACATTTGCAAGGTCACCCTTTGGCTCTCAAAATCATTGGTCGATTATTGTATGAAAAATCTGTGCATGTTTGGAAAAGCGAATTGGATAGACTCCAAACATATCCTAATTCAGATATACTACAAAAACTTAAACCAAGTTTCGTGACATTGCATGTGCCTTCATTGGGGAAAACAAAGATTTTGCTGCAAGTGTACTAGATAGCCGTCATTGTTATGCAAATGCTATTATTGAAGTTCTAGCTAATAAGTTTGGACAAAAGCTATAAATGAGCAATATACTTTTGTTTTTGTGCTAATATGGTGCTTTTTTTAACTTACTTGTTAAAATGATCAAATTGAGTAAACAACATTCTATTGGCATGATAAAATTCACCCTGTTAGTATCTAATTACGTAAACAATTGCACGTTAGTCCTTATCATAAGTTGTTATGTTCCCCCATAAAACTATAACAACAGTTTTGGAGAGCAAACTCCAATATGTACCGACCCGTTATATCACATTTTCACGACTCGGACTCAAAAGAAATTTTATGCAAAACGATATTCCGGACAACTTTTTAGTTTTAGCCGAGACCCGAAACTTGACAGAAAATGACCGAAATGCCCTTGCAAGTTTCTGCAGGAACTTTGACTCTTTTTAATAAAAATGCATATTTGACCTTGGGTTTTAACCCGTTATTACTCGATTTTAAAACTAGCAAGCCTCGCGGCAAAGTAGAATGTCATTCCGAGCAACATTCTGCAAAGGTGATGCTACTAATCTAATTCTCTCATTTCCTCCTTTCTCTTTCTCTCTACTCTTCCTCTCCTCCTCCCTCTCTCTACCTACTTTCTCTCTCTAGTCGTTCTCTTTCTAGAACAAACACACACAAACACCTAAACACACACTAGATAGCTTATTTGATCCTAAATCAAGACCTAACAAGTGGCATCGGAGCTGCAAAGGTGATTTAGTGGTGTTTTCGTGAGCTTAATCGACGAGCTTATTCAAGCAGCTTATTCAGACAACTTATTCTGACATTTTACTGCTTATTTCGAGTGCTTATTTTGATTGTTAAGAATGAAAATGTGGTGTCATTATAGAAATTACAATATTTTATATTTAAGTTAAAACACAAGGACTAGAAGTGTCATTAGATGAAACTTCCCTTGTGTTAGGACTATAAATAACACCTCCTAATCAACATTAGAGGGTGAAGCTCCAAATTGTATTTTCCATTTCATTTTCATTTTAATAAAGTTTTGAAAATAGTGAAAATACTCTCTCTCTCTCTCTCTCTCTCGCCCTCCCCCTCGATCACTATCTCCTCTGCTCCACTCCCCTCGCGCCCCCCCCCTCCTTTCTCTTTTTATTCACTACTCTTCCCTCCACCTTCCCTCTCTCTACCTACTTTCTCTCTCTAGTCGTTCTCTTTCTAGAACAAACACACACAAACACCTAAACACACACTAGATAGCTTATTTGATCCTAAATCAAGACCTAACAAGTGGCATCGGAGCTGCAAAGGTGATTTAGTGGTGTTTTTGTGAGCTTAATCGACGAGCTTATTCAAGCAGCTTATTCAGACAACTTATTCTGACATTTTACTGCTTATTTCGAGTGCTTATTTTTATTGTTAAGAATGAAAATGTGGTGTCATTATAGAAATTACAATATTTTATATTTAAGTTAAAACACAAGGACTAGAAGTTTCATTAGATGAAATTTCCCTTATGTTAGGACTATAAATAAAACCCTCTAATTAACATTAGAGGGCGAAGCTCCAAATTGTATTTTCCTTTCATTTTCCTTTTAATAAAGCTCTGAAAAATAGTGAAAATACTCTCTTTCTCTCTCTCTATCTATTATGGCTTATTCATACTTTGAGCTTCCCCGACCTCCCGAGATAGTGGATCTTTGATCACTACAGTTGCAAAAGACGTCGCACGCCGCACTGTTTTTTTGCCACGCCAAAGCCAACCCTTCTTCCCTCTCCCTCCACTCTTCCCCATCATCTCTCCAATCCCCCTCTCTCCCTCTCCCCCGAGAATACATCTGCTGAGACGTTAATTCGTTTCTGAATAGCAGATAAACTATCAATTCACTACCAACAACCAACAATCAAAGAATCAAATTGCAAAAAACACGTTCATATTGCATTTGCAATTCAGAATCGAAACGATTCAACAGAAAGATAGAAAGAGTTTTTCAAACTCAAAGGTGATTAACACACTTAAAATTCGCAGACTTTCATTACTGAGGCAAGGCCTCTATTTATAATACAATAAAGTAGATGCTATAGTGGCATCTACAGCAACGTACCTATTGGATGCCCAGGATTTTTACGCGGTAATTCGTGCTCCTAAAGTATCCTATATTCTGGTTCCATCTTGTAATATTCCGTTATACATCTCTTTTATTTTTGTTGATACAGATTCAGGCAGTTTATTAAAAAACATTTCTAAGGCTGTTTTTTGTCTTGTGGAATCTAACTTATAATATTGGTCAGAGAATTCACATATAAATGGATCTAAATAACACATATTACATATTTTAAGATTTATTAATCTCCAATATGCATGTTCTCTAAATGCCTTATTTGATGCTTCTACTCCTGGAATTCTGCCAGTAAACTCTTGTACTATTCGTGCTACAACATTTTTAAAAGTTGTCATAGCATCAGTTGTTGCTATTCTTGATAGTTCTAATTCGTCTAAAGATTCTATAAATCTATAAACATTTCCTGATGTTCTATGAATTATGAAATTGAGTAAATCTCTAGGGTTTAATACTCGTAATTCTTCGGTCAATTGTATTTGAGCACTTAGCCTATTATTCCAATCTTGAATTATTTCATCTATGTCTGTTTCACAATCAAGATTTAAAATGTCATAATCCATTCTTGTTATTGGTATTTTTGGTATGTATTGGGGAGGTATTTGTTCCCATTTGTTCTTCTTAGTTCTAATCTTTCCTTGCTGATATAAATATCTTTCTGTTTGTGTTGGTGGTTTATAATCAAACTCTCTTTGTAAATCTTCGTCTACATAAGATTTTTTACGTTTTTGTGCAAAATTATACTCTGTGTAAGGGTTTTCATATGGATTTTCATCTGAACTATAATCAAAAATAATATCTGCATCTTCATCATTCGCCTCAGATGGTATATCTAATGATGCCATTAATTTAGTGAGTGTTTCGACCTGTTCTTCAAGGTTTTCCATTATGTTAGCCTTAATGGTGGAACAATTTTTAGACGAGGTTTATCTAATAATGATTCTTTTATTTTGGTGATAGTAGTGTCCTTATCCGGTTCTTGTATATCGATTATTTCTGATAATTTTTTGACTAAATCCATTGTATTTTGATTGTGTTCATTTGTTGTATTTTGACGGGCTATATTTTCGAGTATGTCTGTTAATACTTCTATCTTTTTAGATAATGTTTGTATATCATTCAATTTTTCTTGTGTTGACGTCGATAATTCAGGTAATTGTCTTAATATAAGAAAACTTAATATTTCAATAATATTTTTAAGTGTTGAATTTAACATATTTATTTTTTCACCAAGAGCATTATCTTTTTCTGTTATATTAATACCATAAGATGTTCCATCTGGTAAGTTTTGAGGTATTTTGAATATTGTTTGATTAAATGGTAAAAATGGTTCAGTTGTTGTGATATCTTTATTATCTTCAATTTTTATTTGTGGATTCGTATGAGCCTTTAATATATATTCCATCTATTTATTTCTTTGAATAGTCAAAAATCTTTTTGTTTTTCTGTAAATCCATATAGATTTGTTGTTCCCATAATTTCTTTTGAAACCTTTTTCTATTTATATTATTGTAATAGTTGAGTCCTTTATTATTATTGCTATTAATTTTATTAGTTATAGCTGTATATAATTGTTCAAGTTCTTCTTTATTATAGTGATTTGGATTAATATACTTTAATCGATAGACTGACGTGTCTTCATTTGTAGTGGTAGTTCTAGATTATCGCTCATATTCTTAGACTTATGGATCGTATCATTTCTTTCATTTCTTTGATATTTTCTAATTCTTCTTTATTACTTTGAGTATTAGAGGATTCTCCTGTTGTTACTGAAATTGGTTTTTCAATTTGTGGTATCCATACTGATGGTATATCAGATGTGGACTTTCTACTTCTTTCAATATATTTATTTCTTGAAAATAGATTTGGTGTTTCAAGACTAAGTAGTGGTTCAAAAAGTTTATCAATATAAATTCTATCATCTGTTTTAAAAGTGATACTGTGATGTGAGTTAGTAAGAGCATAGTTTATTTGATATGTTACTGTAAAGGGATGATTTCCTTTATACATAAACATTCTTCTTAATAATTCATATCTTATAGTAATACTTTTATTTAAATCTTTATCTCTTAAACTTAATCCCATTTGTATATTAACATCAAATTTAATTTTTCCTTCAGCTAAGTTTCCTTTGCCAGAAGCAATAATACTTTCTTCTTTATCAATTATTCTATCGTCTCTTAATTCTAATTTAATAGGTGTATTACATCCTATAAAAGTGCTTTTTAATATTACTTGTATGGTTGATATATGTATATATGCTATTTTACTTTGATCTTTTTCATTCATTTGTTTAATTCGATCGTTTATTTGTCGTTTATTAATTATTGGTATAATAATATCACCTTTAGTTTGTTCAATAGGAACTGGTTCTTCTCCAATAATTTTTCCAAAATAAATTATATTTTTACGTGAAAATAAATCTCTAAATGTTCTTGTATAATCAAAATTATGTTTTTCAGATAGTGTAAAATTTGATCTTCTAATAGCTTTTCTATTGATCATAGTATCTGACATAAAACCTGATTCATCTTCATTATTACAAATAATTGAAACATCTTCTTCTTTAAACATTGGTAATTCTGTCATTTTGTTTATTAATAAATGATTTGAGTTTAAAGTTATAAGTTATACCTTTATTCCTGATGACTGATTAAATGATTCTGTAGTACTCCGTTGATCATGGATGCAGCTCCGTTGATCGTGTACGCAGCTCTGATACCAGGATTTTTACGCGGAAATCGACAGCAAAAAACTGCTGCAATTGATACCCGTGTTCATGCTTGTACCCAGATTAATTCTTGAAATAAACGTATGATGCATAGTGAATTTCTTAAATTAATTCTTGAAGAATCTTTTGATTATTATTGGTGGGGTTACGGTGGTTGGATGTTTGGTGATGAAATGAATTCTAATTCAATTCAAACGTGTTGTTTTTTGCAATTCGATGAATTGATTCTTTGATTGTTGGTTGTTGGTAGAGAATTGATATTAATCTGCTTTCAGAAACGAATTAACGTCTCAACAGATTTGTTCTCTGCTATTCAGAATCGAAACGATTCAACAGAAAGATAGAAGGAGTTTTTCAAATTCAAAGGTGGTTAATCACTCAAAAACGCACACTTTCATTACTGAGGCAAAAAGGCCTCTATTTGTAAATACAATAAAGTTAGGATAGGCTCTAAATGAGCATCTACAGCAACGTACCTATTGGATGCCCGACACGGGTCACTCCATTATTATTTATTTACGTCACTGCTTACGCTAAACACCACCTAACACACTATGACCCACATGGCCTACTGGCGGAAATCGAGGCCAAAAAACTGGCGCAAACAATACCCATGCTCATGCTTGTACCCAAATTAATTCTTGAAATAAACGTATGATTTATTTGGTGCATAGTGGATTTCTTGAATTAATTCTTGAGGAATCTTTTGATTATTATTGGTGGGGTTACGGTGGTTGGATGTTTGGTGGATTGAATTCTAATTCAAACGGTTATTTGACAATGTGAATTGATTCTATGAAATTGTTGTTGTACCGATTGTTGGTAATGAATTGATAGTTTCTCTGCTTTTTCAGAATCGAAGACGAATCAACTGAAAGATAGAAGAGTTTTTCAAACATCAAAGGTGATTAACACACTAAAACCTCGCACACATGTTCATTACTGAGCAAGGCCTCTATTTATAATACAATAACGTAAGTCTATAAGTGGCATCTACACAACGTACCTATTGGATCCCGACACGGTCACTCCATTATTATTTATTAACAGTCATTGCTTACGCTAAACACCAACCTAACACACTAATGACCCCCCATGGCCTACGGGGGAAATAAAAGGGGGGGGGAAAACAAAAAAAACCTTACATTATTATTTTACCATTATTGCAAAAATACAAACAAAAATAAATCATCATCCCACGCTAAAAAAGGTAACCGCTACTTAGTTGAAACTCGTGTCATCAATAATTCTTTGTGTCTTGAACTTTCTTTCTTTTGTCTATCATTCGTCTTTGTCTTTTATCCTGTTAGCCTTTCGTCATTGGTTGTTGACGCCTCCCGTCCACAGTATTTCTGAGCAATGGTTATTGAGTTCTTGATAGATTGTCCGCGATAGTAACTTCTTGAGGTCATCTGGTAAAGGTGCTAATAGTCATGAGAAATTTTCAAATGATCTTCAAAATCTGCTAATGCCTTCATTTGTACTTCATTGATTTTTTCTTAGAAATGTGAATAGATTAAGAAATTCTTTGAGTAGTAATTAATTCTGACTTTTTCTGTTCTTCCTGGTCCTATTCCTATTTTTGATGATCCTGTATACACTTTGAAAAGAGATAACGCTAGATCATCAAGTGTTGGTGTAATGGGTTCCATGTTGACGTCCTTTGATGGGTATTCTTGGTTTGCTCACTCTAGCTGTGCTAATGAGATTGATGTACTAATGAGGCTTTCTTTCTCTTTTAGAATAATTGGGAAACCTGGAATGCATCTTCGATTACCTTCTCGTCCTTTTGCAAAGAGATCGTTGTAGACTTTGTTGGTAATTCTGAACCTTTGGCGGAAATCTGTAATCTCATACGATTGCAGCCCGATGGAAATATAATGAATCTACAAAACCAGTCCATGGATGAAATAATCGTAACATCCCTAGAAGATGCTTGTGGAAAGAATCTGCCTTTGGTCGGTGTCACGTTCTTTGGGAGTAGAACATCAACGTCGGTGTACATCGTTAAAGACTAATTAGACTATCCCCATAGCCTATTGAAATTTTTTCAACTGATGTCTTCTCATTTCTTTCTCGTTCGCTTGTAGTGGGGACATACTTCATTTTGTTGATTGCTTTAACTTTGCCTGTCTGACATCTGCAAATGTTGATCTTAGGTAGAGACAAACTGTTGCGACTTCTGGACTTCTTCGTAGTGACTAGTTTTGGTATGATACTCCAAGGCTTTTTCTTGCTGCATCTTTGTGAGATAACTTTTGTTGAAACACTTTTCCATTATGTGAGTACTGGCGAGATGCCCAATCATTTTAGATACCTCTAATGGTCCGTTAAAGATGACTGTACCATTTTGCTTTCCGTGACCTTGAGTTCTGAAGTATTGTTTTTCAATGTCTTCTTCTCTTTCATAAACTCTTTTTCTCCAGGCGATGGTGAGGATGACTGCGGGTTTTTTGGGGAGGGAGGTATTTGTTCCCATTTGTTCTTCTTAGTTTTAATTTTTCCTTGCTGATATAAATATCTTTCTGTTTGTGTTGGTGGTTTATAATCAAATTCTCTTTGTAAATCTTCGTCTACATAAGATTTTTTTCGTTTTTGTGCAAAATTATACTCTGTGTAAGGGTTTTCATATGGATTTTCATCTGAACTATAATCAAAAATAATATCTGCATCTTCATCATTCGCCTCAGATGGTATATCTAATGATGCCATTAATTTAGTGAGTGTTTCGACTTGCTCTTCAAGGTTTTCCATTATGTTAGCCTTAATGGTGGAACAATTTTTAAACGAGATTTATCTAATAATGATTCTTTTATTTTGGTGATAGTAGTGTCCTTATCCGGTTCTTGTATATCAATTATTTCTGATAATTTTTTGACTAAATCTATTGTATTTTGATTGTGTTCATTTGTTGTATTTTGACGGGCTATATTTTCGAGCATGTCTGTTAATACTTCTATTCTTTTAGATAACGTTTGTATATCATTTAATTTTTCTTGTGTTGATGTCGATAATTCAGGTAATTGTCTTAATATAAGAAAACTTAATATTTCAATAATATTTTTAAGTGTTGAATTTAACATATTTATTTTTTCACCAAGAGTATTATCTTTTTCTGTTATATTAATACCATAAGATGTTCCATCTGGTAAGTTTTGAGGTATTTTGAATATTGTTTGATTGAATGGTAAAAATGGTTCAGTTGTTGTGATATCTTTATTATCTTCAATTTTTATTTGTGGATTTGTATGAGCCTTTAATATATATTCCATCTATTTATTTTTTTGAATAGTCAAAAATCTTTTTGTTTTTCTGTAAATCCATATAGATTTGTTGTTCCCATAATTTCTTTTGAAACCTTTTTCTATTTATATTATTGTAATAGTCGAGTCCTTTATTATTATTGCTATTAATTTTATTAGTTATAGCTGTATATAATTGTTCAAGTTCTTCTTTATTATAATGATTTAGATTAATATATTCTAATTGATAGACTGATGTGTCTGCATTAATAATTCGTAGTGGTAGTTCTAGGTCATCTTTTTGTATTTTGTTCATATTCTTAAACTCATGGATCGTATCATTTCTTTTATTTCTTTTATATTTTCTTGTTCTTCTTTATTACTTTGAGTATTAGTATAACACCCTGTGTTTTCAAGTCTTTGACGACGTCAATAAATGTACTATTCATTTTTAGTATTGTACGCGTTTGCTCG